>JAMLFY010000018.1:282150-313392 GCA_030441495.1 Dalbergia oliveri
AAAATTGATTTAGCTACTGATCTTGCTTGGACTTTAATGATTTTAATGAGATAAATTGGTTTCTAAAAGAGTTTGAGTTCCTAAAATTGTTCCAAGAGAAAACTAGCAACTTGTATGCATTTTAATTCATGAGATTATGTGATTTTATGGGCTTATGATTTCGGTTTTGCCCTTCATGATTGGCTTCTGTACAAATGTTGTTCTAAGGTGTTTAAAATGTGTAAAATTATGTTTGAGTGAAGGGAGGATCGATTTAGAGAAGTTAGAAAAGAATAAGTAACTTAAAAGGATCAAGAATGAGAATTCTAGAACACCTTAATGCACAAAAATGCAATTCTGTTCCAGCATAATTAATCAAGTGTAAATGGTTCATAATCAGTAGGATATGCATAAAAACCTTTCATAAATGATTAGGTATTAATTACTAAGCTTAAGGTGATGATAAGGACTTAAAATAGGAATTCTAGCACACTTAGACATGACAAAATGTGATTCTGTCCAGCAAAGCTAAATTGAGGAAAAGTAAGTTATAACTTAGTAAACATGCCTAGGAATCCCTCATAATTGGTTTAGGGATTGATTATGAAGCCTTAGGCGAAGACGGATCTTAAAAAGGGTCAAGACGGAGATTCTAGAGCCCCGTATGTATATGATATTTTTCCGGCCCAAACTACATAATGCTGTTTGGAATTTTAAGGTGCCTAAAACTTAGTGAGAATTTTAAGTAATGATCCCTTAGGTGTTATAAAAATCCTTAGTGAGGATTAGAATGACCGAAATGCAAGTTTAAAGCCCGTAAGAGGTCAAAGTATAAGATACTATGAGATAGGTGGAGAGAGTATGATTATGATGATGAATCTCGTGCACACTTATGATGATGTGGTTATGTTAAGTTCCTTGAGCATGAAACTTTATGTGCATAATTTGATTTGGTGATATGATGAAATGTTGTGTTTGAGATGCATAATGTTTCAAAGCTATGAATGAAATTGAGGAATATGCTCATGTGAACTAGAAAGTTATTGCAATGAGAAAGTTCATGAAAATGATGCATGTGACTGAAATTATGTGGCATGACTCAAATTTGAGGAAATTCGGAGAGTAGCTGTTATGCCGCGAATTTCCATCAAATTTGAGGGACAAAAGAAAGTTTTTGAGAAAATGAAGTTTAAAGTTATATGCGAGACGCATTTCTCTACCTTAAGAGAGAAAGTAAAACCGTGGGGGGTATGGACGTCGAACCATACCGAAGCGGACAAAGTCGTTGGTCTTAACAAGTCGATGCGTTTTGAAGAATGAAAGTATATGATGTTTAAGGTGACACACCGAGACGTACTTCTCCTGCTCCGGTGAGGAGAAGGTAAAACCGTGAGGGCATAGACATTAGCCTGCCAAAGCGGACAAAGTCGTTGGTCTTAACCAGTCGATGCGTTTCGAAGAAGGAAAAAGTCCCATGATGGGTGATCCTTAGGCCCCTACCCGTACTCTGGAGTCGGGATTATGATGATTATGATTATGTTTATGATTCGCTTATCAAGAGGATAAGTAAGAACTAGTGACGACTAGTTAAGGTATGAGCTCATAGCCTAGTTTAAGGGGTGCGGTTACTATATTATTGGTGTCACAAGTATGAGAAAAGGAAAGATGTTCAAAGAAAAGTTTCATGCCACTCAAATGTTGTTTGAATTATTGTTTGATTTACCTAAAGTGCTGCCATGCATCCATGAAATATTATGTTGCATACATGCATTAAGAATCATTATAAAAGACATGGACCTTGGATAAATACCTTTGCGAAAACTCCATAATGAACTAATGCATGCTTAACCTTTTCATAATAAACCCAAGGTTCCTGGGACGTAAACGATGACACTAGGATAGAGGACTTCCTCCTGAGATTCTTTAGTAAGAATTCTCACCCCTCTCTCTTGTTTCATTACGTCTTCAGATATCGATGGCGTCGTTCGTGATTTTCATTGACCCGCCTACATGGGAGGTGCACTATGACCCCGAGCATCAGTCCTACCACTTCAAGGGTCATTGCGAGGTGCGCGTTTTTGCACACGTGGGACGCCCTTTTGCTTTCCCCGTCTCCAGCTATCGTTTCGATCCGACTTCACCCTTTGGCGACGACCTGATCTTTGAGAGACACGACCCAGGATGCAAGGCCCATCATGCCCATCCTTCCTCGTCGAGAGCTGTTCCCCTTCGCTTCCTATGGGTCTCGGAGGAGGAAGCGAGGACACGGTCACCAGAGGCATGCGAGGCGCGTTCGACAGCCAAGAGGCGACCACGATGCGAAGGCCACACTGTTCCCTCGATTGCTATGCCTAGATCCCTCTTCGTTGGGCTACATCCGAGGAGCTTCGTCATTCGCGGGCTACATCTCCCAACCGAGATCGGCATTGCCAGTAGGTTGGAGAGAGAGGGTACGATAGTTAGGTGCTTATCTTTTGGGGTTGTTTTCATGTATTTGTTATCATGTTTTCTTATTTTATGTCTTTGTACCTAAGCTCTCCACTAGTATGGGTAAGACTTTATGTTTCTGTTATATTTCTGTTGTGATGTACTAAACTATATTATCTAATGTAATGAGGAATGATGTTTATGATGGATGTGTTCTTTAATGCTTATGTTCTGTATGTTTTATTTGTTCTTCCGCTTCATGTTGTTTATGTTACGCGCAAAGGCTCGCACTTTGTTTTATATAAATCATTTCAAAAAAAAATTTACTGTATTTCCGCTAAGTTAATTTCTAAAAGAGGTTTTAAAGGAAGTAATGACTAATAATTAATCTAAGTACGTCCTAGGCGTATTGGGTTAAATATTAGGGTGTTACATTAAACACATGATTACAAATCCAAACACCCAATTTCCAATCCCTAACTCACTCCTTAATCAAATCTACATCTAATACACATCCTAACCTATATGAAATAAAAATTTTCTCCCCAAAACAGCCAAGGAGGTGTGGCCTCCTCCCTCCTTTCCACCCTCATATTTTAATTCTTCAACACACAAACACTCTAATTCTTACAATTTGCTTTTTTTTGGCCAAGTCTTTATGTCAAAAAAATTATCTAAGGATTCTCTCTCTTTTCTCTTACAACCCAAATCTCTTATCTTCTTCCTCTTTCACCATCATTCTCAACCTTCCCTCAATCCACTAACACACAACCATTCCCTTTCAAAGATCTAAGGTTTCTCTTTTCAACCAAAGACAACTTGGTAGGGAATTGTTTTGAGTTCCTTTATCATTTCTTGTCTCTTCTCTTTTTCAGATTTGTTGATGATAGGATAATGATGTTGTTGTTCTTCCTTTTATTTTGGATTTCATCTTCCTTCTCTTTGTTCTATTTTCAATTTTGTTATTGATTGGATGATGGGAAACCATAAGCTTGATGATGAGAGATCTTGGAGTTGGTTGTAAAAACCTCCATGTATAGACTTCTAGAGCTTAAGATTGGTCCACTTTAGTTTTAGAAAATGTTAATCTTGAATATGTTATTAGTTCCTTTGAAGGATTTTTCTTCCTTAATGTTCAAAACCATAGCTTGATGATGAGGATTCCTTGAACGTTTGGTTGTGAGACAATCATGTGTTGGACCTCTAAAGCTCAAGACTTAATATTTCTTGTTTGGTTTCACAAGAGAATGAAAAAGGATTCATTGTTGGTGGTCTTGAGCTTGATGGTGAGTCTAGGAAAATGAGGTTTTTGGAACTATAGTATCAAAAGACTCTAAAGCTCACTTCCATTTTGATAAGATTGGTTGGGGTTGAGATCTTGATTCTTTAAAGTCTTGAATGAGCTCTAGCAAAGATAATAGAAATGGATTTGCATCATGTCTATATTTCAAGTTCTTGCATCTCATGTTTATGTTTCAATGCCTTGCATATCATGTTTATTTTCAAGTCATCACCTTAAAAAGGGCTAAATAAATGAACTTGGATTTCTATGTTTAAATTCTAGCCTTGCATCTCATGTTTATTTTTAAGCCATGACCTAAGCTTTCAAGATTAGAAAAAAAATGAACTTGCATTCTCATATTTACTTTTCAAGTCTTGCATCCCATATTTAAGTTTCAAGCCATCACTTAATAATGACAAAGACCTAAAATGAGATTGACATAGCATGTTTATTATTTTGTCATCACTTTAATCCTTAGAGCTCAAAGACTTGCCCATATATCTTAAGATGGAAGTTTTGAACATGGCTATTAAATGTATTTTAGTCATGGTACGATGTTGGATTTAATTAGTACAAATATGAAAATGATTTCAAAAAAATGTTAGAAAGGTGTTTGAAAATGATCTTGAGGAGAAAGAGTAATTTAGAATATGTTAAAGTTTGATTTTCTCGAATTCTAGGATTCTATTATCGATTACCAGCCTATGTAATCGATTACCCATGGTCTTTTGGAAGATTTTGGCCTCAGTAATCGTTTACCAGACTATAATCGATTCCGAGGACGTTCTTCACACCTAAAGCATTTTGGCCTTCGTAATCGATTACTATTTCATGTAATCGATTACCATGGTGTTCTTCGTGCCAAATAAAATGTTGGATTCTGGTAATTGATTACTAAGCCCATGTAATCAATTACCAAGATGCCTTTTTCAGAAACAAGTTTGTCATTACATTAATCGATTACCAAAACCTAATGAATTACCAGGATCCCAAATGTGAATGTAACTATGCTCTAAGGAAGGTGAAGTGGGTTGGTGAACTTAAATGCTTATGAATTGATGACGATTCCCTAGTATGCTATGTTTAGATATAAATTGTTAAGCATTGCATATGCATTCAGTTGAGTCGGTCCTTGACTTCGGCATGTTGGGTAGAGCATGTTTCCTGTTGTTTGATGATGAATAATAACATGCCTATCTAACATGTGTCGACATGAATACATGTGTGAATAAATGATATGAGCATATTGTGGCATAAAGGTGGTTATGATCGATTGGTTAAGATACTTAACATGTGTGAAAAGTTATGATTGCATTGCATCCTTAATTGCTTGAAACGCTAACATTAAGGTGACATAAGACACAAGGAAATGATCCTCTAGACTCCCTGAATTAAAGGTTATGAGAGGTGATCCAAAAGGACCCTTTAGACTCAGAATTAATGGTTACGAAAGGTGTTCCTACGTCCCCTAACCTGCACTTGGAGTCGGGAATTTAGCTTATCAAAAGATAAGTATAGACTAGTGACGACTAGTTTAGGTATGAACTCATAACCTAGAACTCCCAAAGGGGAGAGTATTTAAGTCACCTAAAATGATAAGAAATGTTGAAATCCATTGCATCCACTAGGATTCTATGATATCTTGCATACGACATTGACATGCATCCATGGAATAGTATGCGCATTCATGCATAAAGATTCATACTAAAATTAACGGGCCTGGGCTAACTATATTTGAAAACGAATAAATGACCCTATGCATATGTCCACTAATTTTATAATGAAACCCAGAAGCTCCTGAGGATGTAAATGATGACACACATTAAGAGGCGTGAACCTTGAGATTATTGTTTAAGTTTCTCATCCCTTCATCTTTCCTTCCATCTCGTCTTAGAGGCCAATGGCAACATTCATAATCTTCATTGATGCTTCCACCTAGGAGATGCACCATGATGCCTACTCGCCAAACCTATCACTTCGTGGGGCACTGTTCAATCCGCCTTTTTGTGTTCGTGGAGCGACCCTTTGCATACCCAATTTCTAGTTTTAGATTCTCCCCTTCTACTCATTCTCTAATGGTCTCATCTTCAGCACGCCCGCCCTGGGGAGCTAATTCTGCCGTTCTCCCTGCTACTTAGCTTTAGGAACATCCATTTATGTGCCACTGTCAGCCCCTTCCATCCTAATTATGGTAGAACCTTCGAGGACTACCTACCAGGTCTACTCCAAGGGTTCCGCCTACCGTTGCCATGATGATGGAAAGTAGTGATGGAGAGGCTACAATCAAGCAACCCATGAGGAGGAGCTGCACCTGCTTGCGGAGCCACCCGACCTTGCCTGGGCGCCATGCTCACCCCTGCTCTTTGGCTATCCACACTTGACAAGCTAACCTATGGATCGGATATCTCCCTCCTCTTAGAGAGTCGACGGTAGGAGCGGTATCGGACCTCTTGGAGCACAGGTGTACGTATAGTTGAGAGGATAGCTTTGTTTTGCTTTTTGATATATTAGGGGTTATCCATATTGAGCGCATCCTAGTAGGAGTAGTTGAAGAAGAGGTTCTTTTATCTTGCTATTGCATCTTATTTATGGATTATTATGGATTCCTGTATATTACACATATATGGTGAATTTCGTATATTCATGTGTTACGATGTGAGGTTGTATGTACGTTCATATCTTGTCCTTGCCTCTTCCTTTCGCTTGATTCCAATGTTGTTTTACGCATGTGGGGCTCACGTTATCTTTTAAAGTTCAAAAAAAAAAAATTTCCTGTATTTTCATTAAAATATCTTCAAAAGTTAAAGTAAGAACTGGAACAAAAGGGTAATAACTAATAATTAACTAGAATACTCCTAGGCGTATAAGGTTAAGTATTAGCGTGTTACACAAATTCGATTCTATCAGCGCTAGTGCTCAATATGTTCAACAGTGCCTGAAAAAATGATTTTTATCGCAACGGCTCACTCCTAGCGGAGCGCTCGCTTAATGACCATTGTAGCACTCATGTGATGATCAGAATAGCTCGTTAAATCAATTTTTAAGCCTACTTTGGCCCATTTTTAAGACGGTATATATAGGAATGCTACAGGCTTTTACCTTAGCTTTGGACTCACTTTTAGGCTTCCACTTTTAGGTTGCTATTATTCTCTCTACATCTCTCTCTTTCTCCTTCTCTATTCTTCGCTCTCTTAGGGATTCCATTGGTGAATGTGCTCTATCTTCGAGATTGTGGCAATGATTATTGCTATTATTTTTAGGTTCTTTTATCTTCATTGTTGTAATCCTCCAGGGATGGAGGAGTAGATTTCTTTACTAGTGTAAGGGTTTCTAGATGGATTGAAATGATGTTTGAGACTTTTATATTAAATGTATTGGTTTTCTTAATGTTCTCCAGTTCTATTCCTATAATTATTTGTGGTAATTGCTATAATTTTTATTGGAATAACTAATTGGTGATCGTCATTTAGGGAAACCCTTTGGGCATAATTGATAGATCTATTGGTTTATGTTTGAGGGAGAACATTAGAATGAACTTTTCGATTGCAGTTAGGCTATAACAATTGGTTCATTAAATCAATGTGATTTATAAATAAATTGAGATCTCGTTTATTAGTTGTTTACATTGATCAAATTCTAGAGGTCGATCAATTAATAGTAGAATTGCTGGTAATTTATTACCAATAACCACCAATGGATTTAATATTTGGTCAATGATATTTAATTTCCAATCCTAGGAATACCTTGCACTAGTACTTTCTTCATTGTTGCTATTATCTTATTGTTATTATCTTTTAATTTTAATTGTTTTAAATCTCATTCTTCCAAACCCTTATTTTTCCCAACTAAGTATTGAAGCCTCTTTGAGAGACGACCTAGGTTGTGCCCTTTATTACATTTTTGGTGCAACTTAGCAATAAATTTCTAAGTTGAGGAGGTAAGCGACAACCTTTGTTTCACCGTCACTAAAGAACTCCACGGTTAAGCGTTGCTTGACTTGGAACAATTTTTGGATGGGTAACCTCTCAAAAGTTTTCCTAGAAGCGTGCGAGTGAGAAAAGGCATCTGGAAAGACAATGTCGGTTTGTGGGGGCAGTCATCAATCCATAAAACAACATGGGATGTTACATCTCCTGACTCACATTATCTCAGGGGAAGTTCCTCTTTTGCCTTCCCCTTCATTTAATATAAGTCTTTTCTCTTTTTTACCTAATTCTCAAAACATGCGCAATTGAAGTTCATAGACTCTCTTCTTTTTATCACATTTATACACTTTTTCTTTTTCTTTTTTTCCCAATGCATGCATTGGTCACATATAGGTATTCACTCACAATTAATTTCAATCATGCTTTAATACATATCACAATTAATACATATTACAAATCTCATACTCAAGTATTTACATTACACTAGTGCCATATACCTTTATAACACCAATTTAAAGGCACCTGTTCACTTTTAGCACAATAGCCAGATTTTCACATTTTAGTAATGCATTTAGTTCACATATCAAATTGTGTAAAATAGAGCTATAAAAATTCACCAAGACATCTCAATGCATTTATAGGGCCTTGTAAAAATTTCAAGTCAAAATAAGGTCTTTAGCTATATTAACAAAATTATACAAATCCAATGGTCAGTTGTAACATCTAAAATTATTTGAAAAATTAATTTGAACTAAATTAGTGAGAATTTTAAAAATTGACAGTTTTAGCAATGAGGATAGCCCAATGGGCGAGATTAAAAAAAAGTGAATAGTGACCTAGGCTCAATGGCCTATTAGGTAGTAGAAACCCTAAACCAGAACCAAGATATCAGAACTAAAATGATAGGATAAAGATTAAAAATAGTTAGAAATGAATATTTTATATCTGGAATTTAATTTCGGGTAATATCTATTTTCGGGTACAATATTTTCCGTTTGGTAAAATATCGACATGCAGTTTCTACACGTATGAAACTTGTTGTGAAGATTAAATGATAACCATATAAAATTATTAATTTTTAATATAAGGTAAATTTATTTGTGATAAAGATTAATAACACAATTTCTTATATAATAAAACCAAATCTTTTTTCCATTTCTTTCTTGAATACTCGACAGGGCTTCTCCATTTTCAGTCTCCATGTTCTTCTTTCACAAACCCAAAACCTAGCTTCCATGGCCTCATAACCTAAAGCTCAATCAAATCACTAAAATTACAAGCTTCCTTCACAAAACTTCATCTACTCCTTATAATCTTCAAAACTAACCAATTAGAATTTTAATTCATCACTAACCTCTACCTTGAGATATCATATACCTTATTATAAAAGGATTAAGGGTTGTTTGAGAAGGTCTTGAAGGATGAAAAGAACTTAGAAGAACCAAGAGAAGTGCAAAGATCTTCTAGTAACAAGTAAGGCTTTCTTTGATATCTTTTCTTTCCAAATTTATTCTAAAAATTTCTGATTGATTTGGCTGGAACTCTTTTGTTTTATTGGTTGATTATACCTAGATATTGATGTGTTTAATTTGGTAGATTGTTTACATGATGTTATAAAATCTTTTTTGCTAAAACAAGTTATGAGTCATGCCTGCTGAAATCTCAAATGTAAGCAAGTAGGTGAATTGTTTTGATTTTTATCACTAATTTTAGAGACATGATCTTTAGCTAAAGTTTTTATATGATGAAGCTAACATATGGAAATGTTTCTAGAAATTTTCTTGGGTTTTCTTAAGCACTTTTCTATTTTAAAAAAATTGATAATAGAGGTAGAAGATTTTGCCTACATAGTCCATTATAAAGCACTGAATTTGTCTAGTTTTGTTACCCTAGCAAATGATTGAATTTTAAGCTGAAATTTTTACAGTATGTTGAGGACATATTGAAGTCCAACCCTAAATGTTTGCATGAATTTAGGTCTTCGTTTGATAGGGTAGAAAAATTGAGACTTATGGCTATTGGCTAAGATTATGTAGTTTCTGACTTCTGAAATTGTGAAAATTTGTTAATATAGCTAGAAACCTTATTATGCTTTAAAATTTTTACAAGGCTTCCTTGATACATTGAATCATCTTCAAAAAATAGTTTTGCTCTGCTTTATTTATGTATGGTAATTTAACCATAATTTTCTTTAGAAGAAATTTTGGTAGTATACTAGATTGGCTGAAAATTTAATGAAATGATTATGATTTGATCTCATTTATGCTATGTGAACCTTGTAACATCCTCCCAAGTACAACCCCATCCTTAAGTCATGACGTCATACTCAAGAGTTGTTACTTATTAATTAGCGGACCTTTCTTAAGTATCTATAGAAAGCTCGATTTATGTGTGTAATAACTAAGCGAAATTCTATTGAAATATGTATATAACAAAGAAAGTACAACCTTTATTGAATACACAACTAAGTACAAGAGGACGCTCCTCTATTTGCTTTAGTCATATCACTTCTCTAATGTAGTTACACACATATCCATTCCACTAAATACAACATAATATAAACATTCACTACTACACTATTGCCATTCAGAGTCCTTACGTCAGGCGTCATAGTCCTTCTGGCTTAACCTGGAGGTGACACGGAAACACAAACACACGGGGTGAGAATTACATAATTCTCAGTAGGGCATCCCAAATATATACGAAAAATCTATGTCATCGTCATCTCCTTCAGCCACTTCGTTTATAAGAAAATGTGATCATGCAATATAAACTAAAGATTTATTTTAAGATTCTAAAATCATCCTGAAGTGAGTAGCTTTTAATAATCAACTACTTAGAGCACATATATCATAATGTTTCAACAATTAATAAATCATTCCAAGGTAGCCAATCTAGAGTAAGATGAGTAGGCATATAACACATGCAGTGAACTTATCTCAATGTGACATGGTTCCACTTATGGCCATAGAAATCAAGTCGTGCATTTTCTCTTTTCATTGACATAGGAAAGACTTAGTTATACCCAACGAGTATTTGTCGTGGACAATTCCGCAATAAATAATTTGTACCAAATGGTAACTGTAGTGGTTTACACCACACAAGGAAAATAGTCTGCTTCTAAGGACGAGCTCAATCCTATACATGATCATCGAACTTCATTTTTTTCCATTTCCGAATCACACACAGATCTATTCCTAGCCGATACATCTATCGACTATAAATTGGGGGTTTCTTTTCAATTTCCTTCCCTTTAATCAACCTAAGTCTTGTTTCTATTTTGTCCATATGTCAGAACATGCATGACTGAAATTTATATACATTCTCTTTTCTCAAATGTAAGCATAATGCATATACAGGCATTCATTCACAATATAATCTCAATTGTGCCTCTAGCATACTTTTATATGTCACAAGTCACATGGCCAAATAGATAACATCGAGTATTCATGTCATACTAGAACCAAAAATGCCATTAGTTCATCAACTCACAACATCAATCCATTTCCAGCACAATGGCATATTTCCTGTCCTAGGCACAACATTTAATTACCACATCAAACAGCCATTCCAAGTACCACAAAAATTCTATATGACACTTTAACATGTATAGAAGTCTCTGTAAAAATTTCAAGACAAACAGAGGTCTATAGCTACTTCAGTAAAATGTACAAATTTCGGGTAAGGGGCCACCAATTCATAGTCCAACCAAAGTTCCAAAATTTTTAACCCTAATAATTGATGGAATCAAGGAACAAGAAAATTTATAGTGATACTTCAATATGTTAAAACTTCATGTAAAAATTTCATGGGCTAATTCAATCAATTTCTATGATAATAAATTCGGATAAATTTATTGCTTCAGTTTCAACAACGAAGACAGCATCAGTCACATTTCGGTACTTATTTTTTGAGGCAGTAAAATTTAAAATCAACACCCAATAAAATTCATGTAGTTAGTTTAAGATGTTAAATATAACATATAATTTTTATATCTCACGAAATTACCCACAACTATACCAGAAAATTCGTGCATAATTCCTGCTTCAGGACAACTAGAATCCGCAGCCTAGTCCTAATTTCCTTTGAGAAAACCCTTTTCTAAGCCCATCCAAACACACCACCAAAATTAACACATCAATATCAACATATTATCCAGCAATACAACTAGAAATTTCAGACCTAGGTCATGCCAAAACAGATCAAAAAATTTGACAAGAAAAGGCAGCAAAAACCCTACTTTGAGTAACCTATTAGCTCCTTGGCTTCAAGATTAACCAAGTTTGCTTCCTTTTCCTCCAAAGCTCTCAATCCAACTTCAAACCCCTCTGATATCAGTGAGGTATGAGGTACAAGACAAGGTTTTGATAATGAATGGAAATTTTGTTCGTTAGATTTGTAGATAATTAGGTGTAGAACAAGTTTAACGAAGAACTTTTGATGTTTCAACAACTCTAGGCTAGGGTTTTTGGGCTTAGAACTTAAGATCAAGCTCTTGAAGATGAAAATGGTGGCTGGTTCTTTTCTCCTTGAAGGCTGCACGAAATTAATGCTTAAAGAAGAAGGATTTGGCTTCTTGAACAAGCTTTGGACATGTGTTGATCTTATAACAATTGTATGAAGATATTATGTAATAAAGCAAAATGGATGGCTAAGATTTAATCTTGGATTCCAAGATTAAATCTTGGTCTTCACATGTCCTAAAAGAATAAGCTTTAACCATTTGTGGTGACTAAAATTATCTTTCGGTGTTAAAATCGCACATCGAAATTTCCAGAACGGGTAAACACGTACCGATTAACCGATATTGCATGAAAATTAATTTTAAGTATAAAATTATCATTCCCACCTATTTCTAACCTTATTCCCATGTTTCCTAATTTCGGGCACCTCGGAGGCCCAAATCTAGGGTTAAGCTGACGGGCTCGTGGGGCCCGCAAGGTTACTATTCACCTAGGCCCAAATTTTTTTTTTAAACGTTCATTGGGCCACCCTCATCGTTGTTAAATTGTTATATTTTTAAAATTATGACTAACAAAACTCAAATTAATTTTTAAGTAATTTTAAGGGTGTTACAAACCTAATGATGATATCATGCATATGTAAATGTGAGTGCTCATGATAAACACTCCTATATGAAAAAAAGATTGAGATCATGAGTGATATGTGTGCTTGATGTATTAAGAAACTCATAAATTGATACCAATGCACATATGATTGTGATGCTTATGTGAGCTTGATGATGATGTATGTGCTAAGTAAACCCTTTGGTATGTCAAGGGCACGGAAAGATATGAGATCCTTTGATGTCCTGAGGGCACATAAAGATAAGAATGATGTGTATGAGATCCCCTTCGAGGTACCAAGGGCACGTAATAATGAGAATGGTATAGATGAGATCCCATTCAACTTGTCAAGGGCATGTAAAGTCAGATGAGATCCCTTTCAACTTGTCAAGGGCCCATAAAGAAAGATGAGATCCCTTTGACCTATCAAGGGCATGTGAAGTTAAGAAAGATACCAAAGTAATGGAAAGATCACTACACTTATCATATGTGTAACACCCTAATATTTAACCTAATACGCCTAGGACGTATTCTAGTTAATTATTAGTTATTACTCTTTTGTTCAGTTCTTACTTTAACTTTTGAAAATTCTTTAATGGAAATACGATTAAATTTTTTTTTTGAAATTTTAAAATGAAATGTGAGCCCAGCATATGTAAGGAACAACATCAGAAACATGCAAAGAGGAAAGAGGTAAAGACAAGATACAAACATACATAAAACATCACATGATAACATATGAGCATAGGGAATTCACCACATAAATATATCTATTTATATATCATCAAGAGATCATCATTTCACTTTGCACACCCAAAAAATTCATACAAGAGTCATATCATGCCCACCAACCTAGGTTGAGCTCAAAATATACAGTAATCCATAATATCCATGAATGAAAGACAAGCTAAACAAAAGATCTCTCCTCACTACTTCCAGCTGGGTGCGCCTAGGGTAGATAACCTCTAATAATAAAAAAACAAAAGAAGGCTATCTTATTTGCTACATTCATGGGCGCTCTAAGAGTCTCGGGCTCCTACCTGTAACACCCTAATAATTAACCGAATACACCTAGGTTGTATCTGATTAATTACTAGACTTTACTCTTTGCTTCAGTTCTTTCATCATACTTTGAAAATACTTAGTGAAATTACGAGCCATTTTTTTTAAAACATAATTGAAAACGTGAGCTGCACATAACGTGAACAATAATTCGAAATAAAGCGAATAACGTGCAGATATAGCATGAAAAACACATCATATTGGCTCCATCATATAACATCCATAATTACATAACACATAGATAGTTTGCCTACCAACAGAATAAGACTAGGTGTAGGCAATCTAACAAAACAAATAATATATGGATGGAAGGACATCCATTAATGGCACCTAGTAATAACACTCCAAGGATAGGGATAGATATTTGAAATATACGAGTAAAACTAGAGGATCAAGTTCAGCTACTAGGTGAAGGCCTCAATGTGATTCACGAACGCTTCCTTCTATTTCTGAAGACGAGATGGAAAGAAAAATAAAGGGAGTGAGAAACTTATAAAAAGAATCTCAGTAGGGTACTCACCTCATGATGCATTGTGTCATCATCATCGTTCCAGGAACCTCGAGTTTATTATGAAATAGTGAGCATGCTAAGATTGATTTATTAAGTTCGAAAATATACTTTATCGAGGTTTGTCGGTTTTAATCATGCGTCTTATAATGCATCATAAACTTAGCATGTCATGTTTATAATGAACTTTTCCTTTCATATATAATAACATAGTTATGCATAAGACCACATCATATTCCTCATCATCATATCATAAATACTATGCATAGAAGAACATCATAATCACATAATACGTTACTTAATTCCTTAGGTGACTTAAAGTTACTTTCATCATCATTTTCCTGGGCCACCCTATACTCCACCCTTTTGGGAGTAATCTAGGTTATGAGCTCATACCTTGCTAGTCGTCACCAGCACATACTTATCCCTTTTGATAAGTAAAAATTCCGTCTACCCTTTTGAGAGAATGGACTAGGGGCAAGAATCACCTTTTCATCGCCTATAGTTGACGGGTCCAAAGGATCATTTTCTCAGGATCACCTTTTCACCACCTATAGTCTGATGGGTCCAAAGGTCATTTCTTCATATATTTTGAGTCACCTTTAAGTCTTTGCATGTTATATCATAATACAATTCTCAATTCATAATCATTTATAACATTTTCTCGTTTATAGTCTTATTCTGGAATAATATATATACCAACTGTAATCATGCATCGGGAGATTCCAGGAAAGAGAGGTGGGTCACAAATGGACACTCTTAAATACCAAGTCTTTCCTAGCCAGAACCTTTCCAAATTACACTTTTACAATAATATACTTTCTTCAAGCAACAAGAGTAAATTTTTAAGTAACAAAGAATATTTCATTATTTCATGTATAAGCATTCTCATTGTTTGCAACAACAACTATAACATGCAAGCCTAAGAATCATTCAATGACGTCAAATACTTAATAAGCATCAAATCACTACATAGACTTATCATTTAAAACATCAAAGAGGTATCATCATAAATCCTTATCGAAAATCTTAAACAACTGAAACTCTAGAATCGGGCAACCTCAATTATTGAACTAATTAATTATGCATCTAAGGGATTTATTACCATCAATTATAAGCCTTAAGAACATTATTAGACTATATGAGGTAGCATAGGCAGTAAATCATATTTAAAGCTTTACGGTTGCTTTATGTAGCTAATTCACTTCTAACATGCATAGAATTATTTCTTATCAATAAACATAATTATCACAACTTCAAACATATCAAATCATAGTAATACTAACTCAGATCAGTGGCTGAATCATGAACCTCACATAATTGCTTAATATCTTATTTTAAGTACATGCAAGATATTAGTTTCCCGTAATATCATTTTAAGCCTTAAAACTCTTTTAGAAACTAATTCTTTTTGGTAATCTTGAAAGAAATTATAGAACCAACTCAGTAGCTATTTAAAAATTACTTTAGGCCTACCTTAATCATGAGGTCAATTTATACATTGAAAGAATGTTCATGATTAAAATTCTCACTTAAGATAAAAGGAGCAAGTCTTGAGCTTTAAAGATTTAGGTGATACTAGAATCATAAACATGCTATGCAACCTCATTTTAATCTTATCTTTATAAGGTGATAACTTGGAATTATAAACATGATGCAAGAACTAAAATGGTAGTCTAACTGAAGGTAGAGGGAGAAGAGAATCTTAATAAAAGAAAAATAAGAAAGGAATGGCGTAGTCCACTGGACCGGTGAAGGGAGAAGAGAATTCTTATTAAGCTCCAACTCAAGACTTCTTAAAGAATAAATTCTTTGACTCCAATAATCTTAAGGAAATATGCATCCTTAGGATACTACCATTTTCCAACTTTGCTTGTGATACTTGGGCAAGTCTTTGAGCTCTAGGATCTTTAGGTGATGACATAAAATAAACATGCCATGCATTGATTCTTTTAGCCATTATAAAATAAAGTGAGAGCATAAAATAAATATGAGATGCATCCTCTTTATTATCTTTGAAGATTAAGTGACAACTTGAAACATAAACATGAAATGCAAGCTTGGAAATTTAAACATGAATATGCAAGTTCATTTATTCATTCTTGAGAATTTAGTGATGACATAGAAAGTAAACATGGTTATGCAAGGCATAAACTTAAACATGGATGCAAGTTCATTTTATTTCTTTACTAGAGCTCCTCCAAGACTTTTAGGAAATATAAATCAACCCAATATATATATCTTAGCAAGACAAAGTGAAAAATACATCTTTCAAGTTCTAAACTCAAGATCATAAAAACATCATAAAAATATTATTCTTTAAAGTTTTGCATCAAGTGGAACTTTCAAGCTTTAGAGGCCTAACTTGTGATGGATTCACAACCCACCTTCAAGGTCCTCATCATCAAGCCATCATCTTAGTCCCACCTAGGCCATATGGCCAAATTGTTCAAAGAAAAAGGAAGAAGAAAACCAAATGGAAAAACTAGAGAAAATCCATGAAATCATCATTTTGAACCAAGAACAACACTTAGCAAAGCATAGAAATAAACTTAAAAACAACTCCCTACCTAATTTGATTTGAAGGAAAGGAAGAGAACTTGGTTTCCTTGAGTGAAATGAAAGAAAATCTCTTTGAAAATGGAAGAAAATTTCAGCCAAGGAGGAGGAAGAAAGAAAGCTTTTGGTGCTCCTAAAACTAGAATTTGTGTAAGTTATGAGCAAAGCTTCTAAGGCTCCTCAAGCATGCCTATTTATAGAGAATTCAAGCTCATGTATGGACAAGAGGAGGAGGCATAATTTTCGGATTTTTCATGGGGAACAAAGGGAGGAAAATCATTTCTTGTTTAAGGCATGTTTTATGCCATGTTTTAGGGAATTTTTTGGCATTTTGTTTTAGTGCATTATCTTGCAATAATTCTAATGATTATGGCTGAATTATTTCATGCATTACAGCCTCATGGAAGAGGGTTTTGTGTGTTCCATGTATTATTTAGGTGTAGGCAAGGTATTCATGCAATTTAGAGAATTTACGGTTAAGGGCTTAGGTGAATTAGTAAGCAATTTGAGTGTTTTAAAGCAATTTTAGGTTCTAATCAATTTAAATAAATAATTTTGACTCTAGATTAATAATTAGAATTTAATAAGCTTTAATTTGAGCCTAATATTGCTTAGGTTTCGTTAGACAAATCAAAAATCTCAAAATTTGTAAAACTGCACAAAGACGGGGCAAAACGGTCATTTTACTTAAAAATTGCCCGAGACCACCCGAGCTTAACCAATGGTTAATCATGGCTTAAAAACACCTTTTAAAACATTTTAGTGAGGTTCGGGTTAAGTCGGCACGCAATCGGAGTTAAAACGGCCGCATGGGCGTTTTGGTCATTTCGCGTCAGAGCTCAAAATTAGGATTCTTCTCCTCTATTAACACACATAACACAAACAATCCCTTATTAACATCAAAACATCCCCTTGAGGATGGGTGGGGCCCACGATCCTCATTTTCTGAGTAAAATAACCTCAGGGCATTTTGGTCATTTTACACGTCCAGAAAATTGGGGTTTGCAATACTTGCACGAATTGCTCCTAACTTCTCTTCTAACGTTATATTCCTTTATTAAGGATTGTTTGGTCTCAAATTTTATATAATATTTACCTACGGTAATTCGGTAATTCCTAATGACAGTAAAAATTGGAGCATTACACCTCCTGCTATCTCTCCTGAGAGGGAGGGAGGTACCCAATCCAGCCAAGCTCATCAGGTGCGGCAAGAGGAGAGTAGGGTGAACATGTGCGGTGGCCTCCAGTAGCCAACCTCCTATCCTCGTGGGAACGGTGGAGGCAGAGCCCTCGGAGTAGACCTGGGTAAGTGAGTCCTTAGAGGGGTCTAACCAAAGTTCTGGACGACTAGGTGTCGACATTGGCACATAGACGGGGATGTCCGACGCTGAAGCGCAGGAGGAGTGTGGCGTATCTACTTTGCGAGGAGGCGCACTCGAATACGAGGTCATCGAAGAATGGAGTCACAAGTGAAAATCTGAAGCTAGACCGCGTGTGCAAAGGGACGCCCATGAACACAAAAAGGTGGACAACAAAATGACCCACGACATGGTATGTCTGGTGAGTAGCGTAGTGCATCTCCAGGTGGAAGCATCAATGAAGATCACGAACGTTGCCATTGGCCTCTAATGACGAGATGGAAAGAAAGAATAAGGGATGAGAAACTTATACAAGAATCTCAGTAGAGTTCTTCCCTCCTAATATGTGACATCATCTATGTCCTCGGGAACCTCATGTTTCATTATGAAATTGGTGGACATGTCCATAGGGTTATTTATTAGTTTTCAAATATCGTTAGCTGAGGCCGTTTAATTTTAGCATGAATCTTAATGCATGAATGCGCATACTATTCCATGGATGCATGTCAATGCCATAAGGGATATCATAGAATCCTATTGAATACAAGGGATTTCAACATTTCCCATTCTTTTAGGTGACTTAAACTTTCATTCTCTTTTCCTTGGGGGCTACCCTAATACTCTCCCTTTTGAGAGTTCTAGGTTATGAGCTCATACCTAAACTACTCATCACTAGTCTATACTTATCTTTTGATAAGCTAAATTCCCAACTCCCAGAGTGCAGGTTAGGGGGCATAGGAACACCTTCTTCATAAACATTAATTCCTTGAGTCTAAAGGGTTCTTTTGGATCACCTCTCATAACCTTTAATTTGAGGAGTCTAGAGGATCATTCCTTGTGTTTTATGTCACCTTAATATTGGCATTTTAAATTAGGGATGCAATGCAAATCATAATTTTCCATGCATATCATGTATCTCAACCAATCAATCATAACCACATTTATGCCACATTATCCTTATATCATTTATTCACATATGTATTCATATTGTCACACATGTTAGATAGGCTGTTATTATTCATCATCAAACAACAGTAAATATGCTCTTACCCAGGATGCTGGAAGTCAAGGACCGAACTCAGCTAATGTATATGCAATGCTTAACAATATACATCTAAACATAGCATACTAGGGAATCATCATCAATACATAAGCATATAAGTTCACCAACCTCTTTCACCTTTCTTAGAGCATATTCATATTCACAGTTGGGTCCTGGTAATTGGTTAAAGGTGGTAATCGATTACCAGAATCAGAAACTTGTTTTGGGAAAAAGGGGCATCCTGGTAATCGATTACATAAGCTTGGTAATCGATTACCAAATCCAAAATTTTATTCTGGGCACAAAGAACACCATAGTAATCGATTACATGAACTAGTAATCGATTACAAAGGCCAAAAACTAATTCTAGGTGTGAAGAACATCCTTGGTAATCGATTACCTAGTATTGTAATCGATTATTGAGGCCAAAATCTTCCAAAAGACCATCTTGGTAATCGATTAGATAGGCTGGTAATCGATTACCAAAATCCCAAATTTGAGAAAATCAAACTTTGACATATTCTAAGTTACTCTTTCCCTCAAGATCATTTTTAAACACCTTTCTAATATTCCTTTGAAATCATTTTCATATTTGTACCAATCAAATCCAACATTGTACCAAGACTAAAATACATCCAATAGCCATGTTCAAAACTTCCATTTTAAGATATAAGGGCAAGTCTTTGAGCTCTAGGGATTTAAGTGATGACAAAATAATAAACATGCTATGCCAATCTCATTTTAGATCTTTGACATTATTAAGTCATGGCTTGAAACTTAAATATGGGATGCAAGACTTGAAAAGTAAATATGAGAATGCAAGTTCATTTTTAATCTTAAAAGCTTAGGTGATGGCTTAAAAATAAACATGAAATGCTAGGCTAGAATTTAAACATGGAAATGCAAGTTCATTTATTTAGCCCTTTTAAGGTGATGACTTGAAAATAAACATGATATGCAAGGCATTGAAACATAAACATGAGATGCAAGAACTTGAAATATAAACATGATGCAATTCTATTTCTATTATCTTACTAGAGCTCATTTCAAGACTTTAAAGAATCAAAATCTCAACCCTAATCAATCTTATCAAAATGGAAGTGAGCTTTAGAGTCTTTTGACACTATGGTTCCAAAAACCTCATTTGTCTAGACTCACCATCAAGCTCAAGACAACCAACAATGAATCATTTTTCATTCTCTTGTGAAAGAAAAAAAAGAATATTAAGCCTTGAGCTTTAGAGGTCCAACACATGATGGTTCGTAACCAACACTTAAGAAACCCTTATCATCAAGCTATGGCATTAAACATTAAAAAAAGGAAACTTTTCAAAAGAACAAACCACATTTCATTTTCATTATTTCAAAGCCAACAAAATGAACCAAACATGGGCTCTAGAGGTCAAGTAAATGATGGTCTTTGCAACCAACACCAAGATCTCTCATCATCAAGCCATGGTTTTCCCATCCTCCCACAACAACAAAACCAAAAATAGAGTAAAGAAAAGGGAAAGGAAATCTGAAAATACTAGAGAGAAAGGAGGAAGAACAACAACATAACCATTCCAGCATCAAGCAATCCAAAAAAGAAAGAAACAAGAAATAAAAGAAGAAACTCAAAACAAAATCCTTACCAAGTTGTTTTCTTTAGTTGAAAAGAGAAAGCTTGGATCTTGGAATAAGATGTTTGGGTGTTTGTGAGTTGAGAAAGGTTGAAGATGGAGGTAGAGGTGGAAGAAGAGAGGACTTGTGTTGAGAGGATTTCAAGAGCTCTTTTGGACACAATTCTTGGCCAGAAAAGTGGGTGGTAAAATGAGAGTGTTTGGGGTTGGAAAAAAGCTAAATATGAGGGTGTGTGAGGGAGGGAGAGTGTAACACCCTAATATTTAACCCCAATATGCCTAGGACGTATCAAGAATTAATTATTAGTTATTACTTCTCTTTAAATTCATTTACAAAATACTTAGCGGAAAATAGGTAAATTTTTTTTTTGAAATGAATCATGTAAAACAAAGTGCGAGCCTTTGCGTAACATAAATGTAACGTGAAGTGGAAGAATGCATAAAACATACAAACATAAGCATTGAATAACACATCCATCATGAAAACATTCCTCATCACATTAGTTAACATAGTTTAGTACAATACCACTGAATATAAAAGAAACATAAAGTCTTACCCATACTAGTAGGCAGAGCTTGCAGTACAACAACATACAATAAGAAACATAATAACCAATACATGAAAATAACCCCAAAAGATACTCCCAAGCTATGACACTCCCTCCCTTGAGCTATGGATGATACTCCTCCTCGTCCCTCGGTGGCACATACCCAATGGGGCAAGCTCCTAAGGCGGAAGAATGGACGAGCATGCCCGCCACGTGTGGGCGCATCTCGGACGTCGTGCTAACCTCCACTCGTCACCATCTCTCCTCACCCATCCCAATATCCATGGGTAGGCGGGGCAGAACCTTCTAGAGAAGGATGAGAAGGAGGATCCTCTAATGGGTCGGCCTCGAATGTCTCGGGCGAGGCACGTACTCGGGGTAACCCGCACCGCTGAAGATCAGGACGGCCGACGTTCTACTCGTCAGGGTCGCGTCCTCTCAAAAATCATGTCATCGCCAAAGGGAGAAGTCGGAGTGAATGGAAGCTGGAACTGGAAAGGCAACGGGCGTTCCATGTATGCAAAAAGGCGTATAGCACAACGACCCTTGAAGTGGTAGGGCTGATGGTCGGGATCATATGCAGCTCCCCACGGTGCGTCAACAAAAATCACGAATGACGCCATCGATGTCTGAAGACGTAACGGAAAGAAACAAAAGAGGGGTGAGAATCTTGCTAAAGAATCTCATAGGGAAATCCTCTATCCTAGTGCCATCGTTTACGTCCCTAGGAACCTTGGGTTTATTATAAAAGGGTTAAGCATGCATAGGTTCATTATGAGGTTTTCACAAGATATTTATCCAAGGTCCATGTCTTTTATAATGAGTCTTAATGCATGTATGCAACATAATAGTTCATGAATGCATGGCAGTACTTTAGGCAAACCAAACAAATATCAAACAACATATAAGTGGCATGTAACTTTCTCTTTGAACATTGTTCTTTCTTCTCATACTTGTGACACCAACATCATAATAGTAACCGCACCCCTTAAACTAGGCTATGAGCTCATACCTTAACTAGTCGTCACTAGTTCTTACTTATCCTCTTGATAAGCGAATCATAAACATAATCATATTCATCATAATCATCATGATTATCATAATCATCATAATCCGACTCCGGTACGGGTGGGGGCCTAAGGATCACCCATCATGGGACTTTTTCCTTCTTCGAAACGCATCGACTGGTTAAGACCAAGTGACTTTGCTGCTTTGGAGGGCTAATGTCTATGCCCTCACGGTTTTACCTTCTCCTAGGAAAGGAGAAGTACGTCTCGATGTGTCACCTTAAACATCATATTTCTCAAAAACTTTCTTATGTCTCTCAAATTTGACGGAAATTCGCGGCATGACAGCTACTCTCAGAATTTCCTCAAATTTGAGTCATGCCACATAATCTCAGTCACATGCATCATTTTCATGGAACTTTCTCAAATCAATAACTTTCTAGTTCACATGAGCATATTCCTCAATTTCATTCATATTTCAAAACCTTATGCATCTTAAATACAACATTTCATCATATCATCATATCAATCATACACATAAAGTTTCATGCTCAAGGAACTAACATAATCACATCATCATAAATATGCTCGAGGTTCATCATCATAATTATGCTCTCTCGGCCACCTATCTCATAGTATCTTATGCTTTGACCCTTACGGGCCTTAAACTTGTATTTGCATCATTATTATCCTCAAGAGGTTAACACTTAAACTTTTCTCTAAGATTTGAACTCACTAAAATTCCAACGCACTTCACATAAAAGGAAAAATATCATATGCTTACGGGCTCTAAAATCTCGTCGTGACCCTTTTTAAGATCCGTCTTCGCCTAAGGCTCCATAATCAATTCCTAAACCAATTATGGATTCCTAGGCATGTTCTCTAAGTTATAAACCATTTTTCCTCAATCTAACTATGGAACAAAATTATGTTTTGCCATGTCTAAGAGTGCTAGAATTCCCATTTTAAGTTCTTATCATCACCTTAAACTTAGAAATCAACACCTAATCATTTATGAAGGGATTTTATACATGTCTTACTAATTATGAACCATTTATCCTTGATTCAATCATGCTGGAACAGATTTTCATTTTTATGCATTAAGGTGTTCTAGAATTCTCATCTCTAATCCCTTTCAAGTTACTTATTCTTTTCTAACTTTTCTAAATCGATCCTTGCTTCACTCAAACATAATTTTACACATTTTAACACCTTAGAACAGCATTTATACAGTAGCCAAACATAGATAGGAATCATGAGCCCATAAAATCACATAATCTCTTGAGTTGAAATGCATATAAGTTGCTAGTTTTCTCTTGGATATTTTAAGGAACAAAAAGGTGTTCTGGTAATCGATTACATGTTCCTAGTAATCGATTACCAGGAGCTAAATTCATTCTGGGTTCAAAACAACGGGTAATCGATTACATAGGATGGTAATCGATTACTAGGTTAAGTGTATTTAGGAAAAATAAGAGAACATAGGGTAATCGATTACACTATCAGGTAATCGATTATAGGGTTTGAGAGCAGGTTCTGGGCATGAAGAACGCCGTGGTAATTGATTACATTCCTCTGGTAACGATTACCAGAACCAAAAGTCCTTCGAAAACCCTTCCTAATCGTACCAGAACCTAGAATTTGAGAAAACATGATTTTTGACACATTCCAAACTATTTAAACACCTTGAGACCTCATAAAACGTTTTCCAACATTTTCCTGAAATCATTCATGCATTTTACAAAAACAAACCATTATTGAATCATACTAAACTCATCCATTTCTTTTTTACTAGAGTTCCCTTTTTAGGATACTTAGGGAAAGTCTTTGAGCTCTAGAGTATTTAGGTGATAACATAATCTTAAACATGCTATGCACTTCATTTTACTCTTCATTAGAAAGTAAAGTGAGAGCATAAAATAAATATGAGATGCAACTTCATTATTATCTTTAAGGATTAAGTGATGACTTGAAATATAAACATGAAATGCAAGCTTGGGAATTTAAATATGGTAATGCAAGTTCATTCATTTATTCTTGTGAAATTAGTGATGGCATCAAAATAAACATGAGATGCAAGACATAAATTTAAACATGAATGCAACTTATTTTTATCTTAACTAGAGCTCTTACAAGACTTTTAAAGGAACATAAACCTCAACCCATTATGTATCATAAGGCAAGCTTTAGAGTTCTTAGCACCTAGACTTCAAAAAGTCTTAAGGTTTGAACTTCATCATCAAGCTTAAGAAAATGGACACAAAGTTCAACACTTTGTCTAAACAAAACTACAAGAACTAAGTCATATTCTTTATTTTATTGCTCATGGGCTTCAATCTAGAGTAAAACTCTTAGAACGGCCGACCAACTTTAAGGTTGGCAAGGGTAAGCTTAGAGCTCTTTGAAATCATGTGATTAATTTTCTTTAACAAAACTTTTGTGATCTACTTTACATTTTTAGCAAACTTTGTTCAAACCAAAGCAAAGGAAACCGAAATCATGAAGAGGAAAAGAAAAGAAAACCAAACTTTATCAAGGAAAAAGAAAGAAATCAAGGCATGTATGGTCCAAGACCAAGTTGTTTCAAGCTTTAGAGGTTTCTCACATGACAACAACAAGTCATTATCTTGAAACCTCATCATCAAGCTCATGTTTTCTTTATGAAAGGGCCTCTTGGCCGAAAATGAAAAGGGGGAGGAAAAAGGATTTGAAACCAAGAGAAACTAGAACTTTTCTTTAAGGAAGACAAGTAAAAACTTAAACACAAACCCCTACCTAGAAAAGTCTTGAAGAGAGGAAGGAAAGCTTTGTTTCTTGAGAGGAAAAGAAGGAAATCCTTCTTGAAATCTTGCTGAAAACTCGGCCAAGGAGGAGGGAAAAAAAGCTCTTTGTGTTTGGGAAGAAAGCTTGAAGTTTGCTCAAGTGTGTAAAGGATTCTAAGGGCTTTCAAGCTAGTGTATTTATAGAAGATGGAGAGCTCATGGATGGCCTTTGAGGGGGATGAAGTGGCTGGCCAAGTGAGGAGGGAGGAGAAGAAATATCTCTTTGATTGGTATGGTGGAGAGCATGGGCAAGGCATGGTGAGGTATGGGTTTGGGTATGGCCTAAGGCATGGGCTTGGAGTGCAACAAAAAATCAACATGTGGCACCATTTTAGGGGGAGATTTTGGCAAGCACATCAGCCAAGGGGGAAGGAATTTTGTTCATGTAATTGTGGTTTAAGGATGTGTTTAAGTGTTCCTTTGATTAAGATTTTGATTAGGAGTTTGTAAGAAGGTGTTTAGGTGAGGTAATTGGGTATTTAGGAAGTTCAAGACTTGATTAGGAAGTGGTCATACTAGATTAACAATTTAAATTCATTTTCTTAGTCAAATGAGGTATGGCACAATTCCTTAATTTAAGGAATTGGAGAAAGAAAACACTATTCAAGATTCCATGACTAGGAATCTTGAATTAAAGAATGCAATTAGAGTTTATCTAAGCAATCTTAGGTTCTAATTAACCTTAATAAATCATTTTGACTCTAGATTAATTATCGAAATAAATTAATCTTCGATTAGAGCCTAATATTGCTTAGGTTTGCTTAATTGCGTCATTAGGCTCACTGTACATTGTTCTAGGGGCAAAATGGTAATTTTGCACTAAACTCCTGGGACCTAGGGCCCAACTAAACATCAAATATTACTTAAAAACATCATTCTAAACTTCCTGGAAAAATTCGGGCTCAAACGGCACCTTTTACCGTGTAAACACAGGAGGGGTATTTTGGTCATTTTGAGCCGAAAGTTTAGAAAACGAGGTTTTCCTTGGATATCATTCATAACAATTCTAACCTCCTTCAAACATTGAGTTGACCCATTCGAGGGTTGCCGACAACTGCCTGAAATTCCGGGTAAATATGACCAGGGGCATTTTGGTCATTTGTACTCTAACGGCAGAAATGAAGACGTTACAAGAGGCCGTTGCCTTCTTGGCCTTGTGGGGGGAGGGGGAATTTTGTGTTTCATTTTTAGGATGTGTAATTAAAGGTAGATTTGACTAAGGAGTGAGTTAGGGATTGGTAATTGGGTGTTTGGATTTGTAATCATATGTTTAAGGCTTGCAACATGATTAAGAGTTATCTTTCATGTTTAGTTTAATTAAACTTCATTAGTTTGAAATTCAAACTCCAACATGTTCCTTAATTTAAGGGATTGGAGAAAAAACACTATTTTTGAAATGACATAATGTCTTTGATTTAAGAAGGGAATTTGAGTTTCCTTAATCCATCTTAAGCCTCTAATCACCCAATTAATTATTTAGACTCCAAATTAATAGATAAAATTAATTTATCTTTAATTAGAGCCTAATATTGCCCATATTTCCATAATCATTTAATTTTGCCCGTTTAGCACCAAATAGGGTAAAGGGTAAATTCATACAAGGACTTCCTGGGCTCCGGATATCAACAACATTCATGAAACACTCTTTGTTATCATATTTGAACTTTCGGGTGATTGCTAGGTTTGTATTTCACTTAATCCGTATTGAATTACCTAAGGGGTAAGCGGTAATCATATGCGGGGAAAACTGGAAAATGAATTTCACCTCTAACACATGCATTACATATATAACCCGCCTTAGGCATTAGACTAATCCCTCGAGGATCACTGGGATAAATCATCCTGGATCTTGGAATAACCTCAGGGGCATTTTGATCATTTTGCACTAGGGAAAATCAGAGACGTACAATATGCATATGCATATTTTATTAACTTATTTGTCTAGAATGAATTAGTTTGATGTTGAGCACTATGACATATGTATAGTAAGTGATTGAATGTTTAAAAAACCACTTCAAAGGATAATTTTGAACTATAAAATGAACCATTGTTATCTAATGCATGATCACATTTTCTTAATAACAGAAATGGCTAGGATGATAATGATAACATAGATATTATTATGTATTTTGGGATACCCTACTTTAGAATTCTCACCCTTATGTATTTGTGTTCTCGTGTTGTAACATCCTCCCGTACAACCTCCTCCTTAAGTGATGGCATCGTACTCGAGAGTTGTTACTTATAAATTTGCGGACCTTTTTTAATTATTTATAGCAAGAATCGGTCAATGATAGTAACTAACTCGTGGTTCTATCAAAATACATATATAGCAAGGAAACAAAGTATTTATTTAGTACAAGTCAAGTACAAAAGGAAGCTCTTCTATGAGCTTTAGTACACATCTATTCTTCACTACGTTTAAGACATATACATACAACTAAGTACAACATAATAAAAACATTAACTACTAAACTACTAACATTCTGATTCCTTGTGTGTAAGCCCCATAGTTCTGGATCAACCTAGAGATGACATGGAAATACAAAAACACATAGGGTGAGAATTATACAATTCTTAGTAGGGCATTTCCAAATACCTAATCGTAATATCATCGTCATTGTCTCAGCCACTTCGGTTTATTAAGAAAAAGGTGGTCATGCAATTTATAATAACAGTTCATTTTTAAAGTTCCAAATTATACTTCCAAAGAAGGTTGTTTTTAAGAATCAATCACTTTGTACACATTTATCATAAGCTCAAAATCATAGTAAATAATGTCAATTAAGATGATTCGATGCGATACAAATATGTATATACCAAAGATAGGGAATTATCTTTAATTGCCCTTGATGAATTGAAGAGGACCTCATCTATCTATTTTTCCTCTCCAAGTTGACAGATTCTCATCCTTCTCTATTTGCCCTGGACAAGTCAAAAGGATCTCACCTCCCTATTTGCCTTCGACAAGTTGAAAGGATCTTATGTTTCATTATTTGCCCTTGACAAGTCAAAGAGGATCTCATGTTTCTTTATTTGCCTTTGACAAGTCAAAGAGGATTTCATGTTTCTTTTGGCTATAGAACTTAATTCAATATATCATTCACTTTTCTTTTCCAATGCACACATAAAACACATACAGGTTTTCATTCACAATGCAATTCTCATTTGTGTCTCATAAATCAATCTTTAAATTGTCTAGCATGCATTCATGTGTCACAAGTCACATGGCCACATAGTTAACATTAAGTATTCATGTCATACTAGGACCAAAATGCCATTACCTCATCAATTCAAAGCATTGTTGTATTTCCAGCATAATGGGAGATTTCACATGTTCATAGTACAATTTATTTGCATATAAAATAATCCATTTAGAGGATATAAAAATTCTCAAGCACACTTCAATGTGTCTAAAAAGTTCCATAAAAATTTCAGAGGAAAAGGAGTTCTTAACTATGTTAAAAAAAATTAAACAAATTTGGTGGTTAGAGACCACTTAACCTTAACTCAGACCCAAAATTCATAATTTTTAACCAGCAAATGACTGAATAAATTCAAAAGAAAAATCAAGATTGAATTTCAAGATGTTGTCAACAATTAATAAAAATTTAAAAGGAAAAATCAATCATTTGATATGTTAAAAAAATTAACAAATTTCGAGCTTCAAGACAGGAATTCAACAGCACATATATAGTCTTGGTTCATAATTTTTTTCAGGCAATTAGAGTCTTTATCATGATCCACTAAAACTCTCATAGTTGCCTTAGGATGTTAGCTTCAACATATAATTTTTATAGCTCATGAAAATATCCACAACTATACCAAAAAATTCATGAACAAATATCGCCTATAGGAAAACTGCAAAATCCAAGAGCATGACTCAAAATCTCTTTTCCAAAAATGATTTTTAACATCATCCAAACACACCATCAAAATTCATACACCAATATCCATGTATTATCAACCAATACCATAAAAAACTTTGGACCTAACTCGATCAGAAATCATTAGCATAAATTTGAAAAGAAAAGGCAAAGAAAACCCTCTTGGCTCTTGAAAGCTCTTGTTCTTGTTCTTAGCTTCCTTCAAGAGTTCTCTACCCAATTCTTGATCTAAACCTCTCAAATCCACTTGCAACACAAGTAGGAACAGCAGCTATCTTGATGATATGATGGGGTGAGGGTTTGTTATAAGGAGTTGATTCAAGTTTTCAAGAGGCAATTTGGGTTTGTAATGAAACATGTGGATGCTTGATGTTGTATCTTAGAGTTTTCAAGCTAAATGTTGGTATGTTGATGAAGAAGAAAATGAAAAGAATGCTTAATGGAGGTCTGGCTGAACTTGAAGGAGGGAAATGGAGAGTTTTTTTATTTTCTTTTATTTCCTTTAAGATAATGTACACATTAATTATTATGAAATTGTTTTCTTTGAAGATAAATATTGTAATTTTGCGTAATTCCTATTGGCTAGTTATAAAGGTGAAATGGTGTGGCACATCTCAAGCCACACACTTGTCCTCCTTAGGTGTCACTTTATACTACAATCTTCTTAAGGTAGTAAAAACTACACCCGTAATTTAATGGAATGGGTAAAACCTGTACATGTAAAAACAAATATTAACGAAATTAAATTTTAGATCTAAAAACTTCATTTCTAACTCTTCCTAACCTCAACCCTTTCTTTTCTTGAGTCCAAAGCATTTCCTGGTCCTAATTCTAAGGTTTCAGCAAGGGCCTAAAGCAGTAAGTTACTATTCACATTTTTTAAACAAATTCTTGGATCGTCCTCATCATTATTGAAATTTTAGATTTTTGAAATTACAACTAATAAAGCTCAAATTAATTTTAAATAATTTCGGTGTAATGTTAATCTCCATGTTGATCCAAAGAACAATGAGGTGCTACATGAAAAAAATTGGATTTAAGTAGTTTAGTGGTTGAGGCTTGTATCGATTGTACTTAGTTATATGTATCAATATGTAAATATAAAAGAGAACAAATGTGTATTAAAGCTCATAGAAGAGCTTCCTCTTATACATGACTTTGTATTCAATAAATGTTTTGTTTCTTTGTCATATATTTTAATAGAATTACAACTTATTATTACACAATCACTCAAACTTGCTATAGATATTTAGAAAGGTTCGCAAATTTATAATAACAACTCTCGTGTATACCGACATGGCTTAAGGAATGCTATTTACTTGGAAGGGTGTTACATCAGTAACCACTTGTATTTAGCCAACGTAAGGGTAACTCCTATAAAAATTCAGCGTTGGACCACAAGGTGTCTACAATAACCTATAAAAGTTTGAAAGCTTAATTTGATCATTTGATATAGTAACAAAATTATACAAATTCAGAGCTTCAAAACTAGTGTTTAGACAACAACCACAACAACCTCGATTTTTTATTTTTTTCAAAAATAGTAAAAGACCTCAACTAGACTTAAGAAAAATCATGGCATTACTTTAATATGTTAGATTCACTATGAAAAAAATCCAACTAAAAATATGTCTCCTACAACTTAGAAAATCGTGAAACACTCCTGCGTGAAAAATTTGAATTTCCAACAACACAATTTAAAACTTTCTTGACAAAAATAATTTTCTAACAACATCATACTACACCACTTATGCAAAAGCATCAATATCTATGCATAAACATGCAATAAAACGAAAAATATTTAGCTCAAAACTTTAGTATATTTGAAAACAAAGTTTAGAAAAGAAAAGGCCACAAAAACCCTAATCTTGAATTTTCAATGCTTCTTACCTAAGATGATCTTCCCAAAGTAATTTTCTTCACTCAAATATCTTCCAAACATCCATTAAACCTTCTTTAAATAGAATTATATGATGGCTCAAAATTCTAATGAGATTTTGAGATTATGAGACGAGATGAAGTTTGGTGAATAAGGCTTGTGATTTTAGGGGCTCAAAGGTAGGGTTTTTAGATGATGAAGATATAGGTTGAAAAGTGCACGAGAAAGGGGTTGAATCGTGCTTTGAATTTTCTTTTTCATTTTCTGAA
>JAMLFY010000018.1:313892-462144 GCA_030441495.1 Dalbergia oliveri
AGAGTTGTTACTTATTAATTTGAGGACCTTTTTTAATTATTTATAGCAAGAATCGGTATAATTTATGGTAACTAACTTTGTAGTTCTATCAAAATACATATATAGCAAGGAAACAAAGTATTTATTTAGTACAAGTCAAGTACAAAAGGAAGCTCTTCTATGAGCTTTAGTAACATACTATTCTTCACTACGATTTACGACATATACATACAACTAAGTACAACATAATAAACATTAACTACTAACTTACTAACATTTAGATTCCTTGTGGCAGCCCCATAGTTTCTGGATAAGTTCTAGAGATGACATGGAAATACAAAACACATAGGGTGAGAATTATACAATTCTTCAGTAGGGCATTGCAAATACCTAGTAATATCATTACATATTGTCACCAGCTGGTTTATTAAGGTGATCATGCAATTTATATAATAACGAGTTCATTTTTAAAGTTCCAAATCATACTTCCAAAGTGGGTTGTTTTTAGAATAAATCACTTTAGTACACATTTATCATAAGCTCAAAATCATAATAATGTAAATTAAAATGATTCAATATGATACAAATATGTATATACCAAAGATAGGGAATTATCTTTAATTGCCCTTGAATAGAGATGAAGAGGACCTCATCTTGTCTCCTTTTCCTCTTAACTCGAAAGAATCTCATCCTCTCTATTTGCCCTGGACAAGTGAAAGGATCTCATTCTCCTCTTTGCCTTCAACAAGTCGAAAGGATCTTATGTTTCATTATTTGCCCTTGACAAGTCAAAGAGATTCTTTAATGTTTCTTCCTTTGACAAGTCAAAAAGGATTCATGTTTCTTTGGCTATAGAACTTAATTCAATATATCATTCACTTTCTTTTCCAATGCATGCATAAAACACATACAGGTTTTCATTCACAATGCAATTCTCATTTGTGTCTCATAAATCAATCTTTAAATTGTCTAGCATGCATTCATGTGTCACAAGTCACATGGCCACATAGTTAACATTAAGTATTCATGTCATACTAGGACCAAAATGCCATTACTTCATCAATTCAAAGCATTGTCATTTCAAGCATAATGGGAAGAATTCCACATGTTCATAGCACAATTTATTTGCATATAAAATAATCCAATTTAGAGGATATAAAATTCTCAGAGCACACTTCAATGTGTCCAAAAAGTTCCATAAAAATTCAGAGGAAAAGGAGTTCTTAACTATGTTAAAAAAATTAAACAAATTTGGTGGTTAGAGACCACTTAACCTTAGCTCAAACCCAAAATTCATAATTTTAACCCAAAATTGAAATAAATTCAAAAGAAAAATCAAGATTGAATTTAAGATGTTTTCAACAATTAATAAAAATTTAAAAGGAAAAATCAATCATTTGATATGTTAAAAAATTAACAAATTTCGAGCTTCCTAGAGCAGGAAATTCAAATAGCACATATATAGTCTTGGTTCATAATTTTTTAGCAATTAAAGTCATTTACAGAGTCCACTAAAATTCTCATAAGTTGCCTTAAATGTTAGCTTCAACATATAATTTTTATAGCTCATGAAAATATCCACAATATACCAGAAAATTCATGAACTAAGTATCGCCTTTGTAAAACCTAAAATCAAAGCATAACTCAAATCTCTTTTGCAAAATGACTTTTAAACATCATTCCCACAATCAGAAATTCATACACCAATATCCATGTATTCAACCAATACCATAAAAAACTCAACCTTAACAAATCAGAAATCATTAGCATAAATTTGAAAAGAAAAAGGCAAAAAAACTATTGGCTCTTGAAAGCTCTTGTTCTTGTTCTTAGCTTCCTTCAAGAGTTCTCTACCAAATTCTTTAATCTAAACTTCTCAAATCCACTTGAAACACAAGTAGGAAGACAGCTACTTATTGATGATATGATGGGGTGAGGGTTTGTTATAAGGAGTTGATTCAAGTTTCAAGAGGTAATTGGGTTGTGATGGAACATGTGGATGCTTGATGTTGTATCTTTGGAGTTTCAAGCTAAATGTTGGTATATATGTGTGAAGAATGAAAGAATGCTTAATGGAGGCTGGTTGCTGAACTTGAAGGAGGAAATGAGAAGTTTTTTTATTTTCTTTTCCTTTAGATAATGTACACATTAATTATTATGAAATTGTTTTCTTGAAGATAAATATTGTAATTTAATAAATTCCTCTGGCTAGTTATAAAGGTGAAATGGTGTAGCACATCTCAGCAACATTGTCATCCTAGGTGTCACTTTACTACAATCTTCTTAAGGTAATAAAACTACACCCCTAATTAATCGAATGGGTAAAATACTGTACATGTAAAAACAAATGCCGAAATTTTAGATCTAAAAACTTAATTTCTAACTCTTCCTAACCTCAACCCTTTCTTTTCTCAGTCCGGAGCATTCCTGGTCCTAATTCTAAGGTTTTGCCTTACGGAGGCATGCTGAGCAGTAAGATTACTTATTCACATTTTTAAACAAATCTGTTGATCGTCCTCATCATTATTGAAACTGTCAGATTTTGAAATTACAACTAATAAAGCTCAAATTAATTTTTAAATAATTTTTGGGTGTTACACGTGTTATGCATTTCCATGTTGATCCAGAGAACAATAAAGGTTGCTACATGAAAAAAATTGGATTTACAGGAGTTTAGTGGTTGAGGCTTGTATTCGATTGTACTTAGTTATATGTATCAATATGTAAATATAAAAGAGAACAAATGTGTATTAAAGCTCATAAGAGCTTCCTATACATGACTTTGTATTCAATAAATGTTTTGTTTCTTTGTCATATATTTGGAATTACAACTTAGTTATTACATGAATCACTCGAACTTGCTATAGATATTTAAGAAAGGTTCAAATTTATAATAACAACTTCTGTGTTCCAACATGGCTTTAAGAATGATGCTATACTTGGAAGGTGTTACATCAGGAACTACTTGTAAGCAACAGTTTAGGGTAACTCCTATAAAAATTCAGCGTTGGACCACAAGGTGTCTACAATAACCTATAAAAGTTTGAAAGCTTAATTTGATCATTTGATATAGTAACAAAATTATACAAATTCAGAAGTTCAAAACTAGTGTTTAGACAACAACCACAACAACCTGAATTTTATTTTTTTCAAAAATTAAAAGACCTCAACTAGACTTAAGAAAAATCATGGCATTACTTTAATATGTTAGATTCACTATGAAAAAAATCCAACTAAAATATGTCTCCTACAACTTGAGAAAAATCGTGAAACACTTCCTGCATGAAAAATTTGAATTTCCAACAACACAATTTAAAAATTTGTCTTGACAAAAATAATTTTCTAACATCATACTACACCACTTATGCAAAAGCATCAATATCTATGCATAAACATGCAATAAAACAAAAATATTTAGCTCAAAACTTTAGTATATTCGAAAACAAAGTTTAGAAAAGAAAAGGCCACAAAAACCCTAATCTTGAATTTTCAATGCTTCTTACCTAAGATGATCTTCCCAAAGTCATTTCTTCACTAAATCTCTTCCAAACATCCATTAAACCTTCTTTAAATAGAATTATATGATGGCTCAAAATTTTAATCGGGTGATTTTGAAGATTATGAGGAGTAGATGAAGTTTGGTGAATAAGGCTTGTGATTTTAGGGCTCAAGGTAGGGTTTTTAGATGATGAAGATATAGGTTGAAAAGTGCATGAGAAAGGGGTTGAATCATGCTTTGAATTTTCTTTCTTTTTTCATTTCTAAAAAACTTAAATAGATACTATCAAGTTTAAATTGAAGTGCAGGATAAAGAACGTTAGTACGTAGAAAGTAACTTTCTAACTATAGATAAAGATATGTAAAACATGTTTAAAAAGGTTTTCCAAAAAACACTAAATAAAAGGCACGAAGAGTAAATAAAGGAGAGTAAAGGAAGAAGAAGATACTACACAAGGATATTACCTTGGTTCAGTTAATCTACCTACATCTAGTTCTCAACCACCATTGAGTTCCACTAAACCTTTCTCAACTTGAGAAAATTAGATAATCTTTATAGTAGCCTTTTCAAGCTCTTACTAGTAACTTAACACTCTAAAATTTAATTAAAAATTAATTTGGGCTTTATTAATCACAATTTCAAAAATCTAAGAGTTTAGCAATGATGAGGACCCAACGGACCTAAAAAAAAAATTTGCCGATGAATACTAACTTTACGAGCCCCATCTACAGTCTGAGACAAAACTAGATTCGGGCCCAGAAGGTACGAAATTAGGAAAACATGGGAATAAGGTTAGAAATAGGTGGGAATGACAATTTTATTCTTAGAATTAATTTTCGGGCAATATTGGTTTTATCGGGTAGGTGTTTACCCGTTCGTGAGATTTTTGTTGCGGTTTCTTAACATTGAAAGATATTTCCATCATAACCAATGGATAATATCCACCTCTTTAGAATGTGAAGACCAAGATTTAATCTTAGAATCCAAGATTAAATCTTAGCCATCCATTGTTGCTTTGTCACCTAAATAATGATCACTTTGTTAAATATTTCCATTTCATTTATTAAAGCAAGCTTAGTCACCAACTTTAATTATGAAAAGTTTAGTCACCAACTTCTCCTCCAAGACAAGAGCAATTTCGTGGTCAGCAAGAGGAAGAAGAGAGCAGCCACCATTGTTGTCCTCAAGAGCTTGTTCTTGAGTTCCAAGCCCAAAACTCCAAGCTAGAGTTGTTGGATCATCAAAAGTTCTTCACTAAGCTTGTTCTACACCCAATTCCCTACAAATCTAACCGAACAAAATCTCAATCACTCATCAATCCTCGCCTTTCTCCCTCACACCTCACTGATATCAGAGGGGTTTGAAGTTAGATTGGGAGCTTTGGAGGAGAAGGAATCAAGTTTGGTTAATCTTGAAGCCAAGGAGCTAATAGGTTACTACAAGTAGGGTTTTGCTGCCTATCTTGTCAAATTTTTCTGATCTATTTTGGCATGACCTAGGTATGAAATTTCTAGTTTTTTTGGTTGATATTATGTTGATATTGATATGTGATTTTTGGTGGTGTGTTTGGATGGTGTTAAAAGAGCGTTTTTATCAAAATAAGTTTGGACTAGGTTTCTGAATTTCTGTTGTCCTGTAGGCAGCGGTTTAGGAATTTTCTGGTATATTTTTGGGTGTTTTCATGAGCTATAAAAATTAGATGTTGAAGAGAACACCTTAAAATAACTACATGAATTTTCTTGGGTGTTAGTTCTAAGGTTTGATGCCTCAGAAAATCAGAAACCGAAATGAGGCAGATGTTGTCCTAATTGTTGACTGAAGCAGTAAACTTTTCTGAATTTATTATCATAGCAAATGATTGAATTAACATTTGAAATTTTTACATGAAGTTACTAACATATTGAAGTATCACTGAATTTTATTTGAGTTGATTCAATCATTTGTTAGGGTTAAAAATTGTAAGGGCCCTAATTAAGCTTGAATGAGTGGCTTCCAACCACTAAATTTGTATAATTTAATTACAAGGCTAGAGCCCCATTTGCTATGAAATTTTTATAGGGTCTCCTAGACAATTGAATGTCTTAGAGAATTTTTATAACCTCTAAATTGATTGTTTGATGAGCAAAACAAATTGTGCTACAATGGGATGAACTCCCATTGTGCTGGAAATGAAACAATGCTTTGAATTGAGAATGTAATGGCATTTTGGCTTCTAGTATGATATGAGTATTTGATATTAAGTGTTTGGCCATGTGACTTGTGACATATAAAAGTATTCTAGAGGCATGATTGAGATTATATTGTGAATGGATGCCTGTATATGCATTATGTGTGCATTTGAGAAAAGAGAATATATATAAATTTTCGTCGTACATGTTCTAACATATGAACAAAACAAAAACAAGACTTAGGTTGAATGAGGGGAAGGAAATTGAAAAGAGAAAGCCCCCAATTTATAGTCGGTAGACGTATTGGCTAGGATAGATCTGTGTGTGATTTGGAAATGGAAAAATGAAGTTCATGATCACGTATAGGAATGAGCTTAGTCTGACAAGCAGTCTATTTCCCTTGTGTGGTGTGATCTACCATAAATACCCGTTGGGTATAAACGGATCTATTGTGGAGTTGTCCAAAAACCTGTTGGGTATAAACTAAGTCTTTCCTATGTCAATGAAAAGAGAAAAATGCACTAATTGGCTTTCTATGGCCATGATGGAAACCAGGTCACTTTGAGATAAATTTACTGTATTTGACATATGTATCACCTATATCATATGAAATCCTTTAGTAGATTTACTTACTATGTGTTCAAGCTTCTGGATATATGTACACGTACTGATTGTTAAAAGCTCCCACTTTGGAAGTATGATTTTGGAACCTTAAAATGAACCTTTAGAATATATTGCATGATCAAGTTTTGAATAAACCGAAGTGGCTGGGACGATGACGATAACATTATGATTGTGATTAGGGAGTTTCCCTAGTGAAAATTTTAAAATTCTCACCCCTATGGTTTGTGCTTCCATGTCGCCTCCAGGTTAAGCTAGAGGACGATGATGCTGCTACGCAAGGAATGTGGGACCACAATAGTATAGTAGTTACTATTTTATTATGTTGTACTTAGTGGGATGGAAAATGTATGTAAATGTATTTGAGGACAAACATGTACTAAAGCTCATAGAGGAGCTTCCTTTTGTATTTTAGCTGTGTATTCAACGAATATGGTGTTTACTTGTAATATGTTTTAATAGAATTACGCTTAGTTATTTTGCACGTGAATCGAGCTTGCTATAGATAATTAAGAAAGGTCGCTAATTAATAAGTAACAACTCTAAGTATGATAACATGGCTTAAGAATGGGGTTGTACTTGGGAGGATGTTATAGTAACCGGTAGCTCACTTTACTGTCATACTTAAGTAGTTTTTGACTAGTCTCCAAGCTAACTCTACCAATAGCTCACTCTATTGTCACTTACAAGTAGTCTTTGCTTTGCCTCTTCAGACTAGCTCAGTGACTAGTAGTTCACTCTACTTTCACACCCAAGTAGTCTTTGCTTAGCCACTCCAAGCTAACTCACAATGATCATGACCAGGGTTATAAAGGATTGTGTTTTTGTTGTTTCACTCAAACTAACAAACATTCAAGTTTATGTAGGATAAACAATATTAGATTTAGAAAACTTGAATGACTTCTTTCTATTTATTCTTTCTAGGAAGCATGATGTTAGCTAATAAGAATTTCTTGGGTGTTGATTTTAAGGTTTACTACCTCAAAAAAATCAGATCCTAAAATAAGACTAATGCTCTTTGATTGTTGAAACTGAAGCAATGAGATTGTCCAATTTTATTACCATAGCAAATGGTTGAATGAGCCTTTGAAATTTTTACAAGAAGTTAATAACATATTTAAGTGTCATTGTGATTTTTCTTTTGAGTTGATTCAACCATTTGTTAGGGTTAAAAATTATAAGAACCCTGGTTTGGGCTGGATAAGTGGCCTTCAACCACTGAATTTGTATAATTTATTTCAGAGTTAGAGAACTCCAATTACTATGAAAATTTTACAAAGTCTCTTAGACACATTGAAGTGTCATTGAGAATTTTTATAGCCTCTAAATTGATTGTTTGATGTGCAAATAAATTGTACTATGAACATGTGAAATCTGCCATTATGCTGGAAAACCAAAGACTTGAATTAATAATTTAATGGCATTTTGGTTCTAGTATGACATGAAGACTTGATGTTACCTATTTGGCCATGTAACTTGTGACATATAAATGCATGCTAGAGGAAGTAAAAAGTGGTTTATGAGGCATGATTGAGATTTTATTGTGAATGAAATTCCTTTATGTGCTTTATGCATGCATTTGGAAAAAGAAAAGAGAATGTACAAAGTTTACTCATGTTGACATATGGACAAAACAGAAACAAGACTTAGGTTGAATGAAAGGAAGGAAATAGAAAAGAGGAACTCCCAAATTTATACTAGGTAGACGTTGGCTAGGAATAGATCTGTGTATGATTCGAAAATGGAAAAAATGAAGTTCGATGATCACGTATAGGAATGAGCTCAATCCTGATAAGGCAGTATTTCCCTTGTATGGTGTGATCCACTACAAATACCATTTGGTATAAATTATTTATTGTGGAATTGTCCACGACAAATACCCTTTAGGTATAAACTAAGTCTTTCCTATGTCAATTAAAAGAGAAAATGCACTGATTTGATTCCATGGCCATAAGTGAAAAAGGGTTACTTTGAGATAATTTCACCACATTTGACATATGCATAATCATAGCATATGTAACCTTTTGATTAGAGTTACTTATTATGTGTTTGGGCTTCATGATGTATGTGTATTAAGTGAAGTGAGTGAATGCTAAAAGGAATCCACTTCGGAAGAATGGTTTTTGAACTTTAAAATGAACTATTGATATATGTTACTCACATTTTCTTAATAAACCGAAGTGGCTGGAACGACGACAATGACATGGATTTTTAGTATATGTTCGGTGATGCCCCCTAGAATTTTATAATTCTCAACCCTATGTGTTTGTGTTCCCGTGCCTCAGGTTGATCCCTAACACCTAACTCTTAACCTCATACGCTCGAGTCACATTCCGGTTAGTTATTAGTTGTTATGCCTTTGTTTCAGATCTTGACTTACTTTTCTTTAAAATACTAGTAATAAAATACGACTAAATTTTTCTTTTTGAACTTAAAACTTAAAATGCGAGCCACACATGCGCATCGATACCAAATATTACATGTAAAACATAACAACCAAATATAAACCATAGCATAATCACAACATAAATTATAGTAGTATATCATAATCATAACATAACAACGATGTCCTTATAAATATGAGGACACTTAGGGGTATCAAATACACCAAACACTTTAACTAACGCAAAACAGAATATTAACAAGGCTAGACTAGTCTTCATGCTTCCGCTGCCCTTGATCTGACTAGATGACGTGATTCCTACACCGCGCCTCAAGGAAGATCACGAACATCCGCATCAATCCCATCTGAAGACGACACGGGAGGGAAAACAAAAGGGATGAGAATACTTATACAAGATTCTTTATACCTCCCTAACTTTAACACAAGTGTCATTGTCGTCGCCCCCACTTTCGAGTTTCATTATGAAAGAGGTGTACATGCATAGGTTCAGTTTTAATTTCTCAAATCCTATTATCCGAAGTGGGTTTCTTTTAGCATGAGTCTTAATGATATGAATGCAGTAGATATTTATGTATGCATGGCAATGACAGTCACATACTCAACATATATCACTTAATCATAAGCACCAAAGGAACAACTATGAAACATATGCATGTGCGTCTTTTACTTTATCATAATTGAACTCTTAGAGTTCCTTTCTTAACTTTTTACCCCATCGTAGCCACCAAAATCCACCCAACATGCCACCCCGCGATTTTCACATAGCCACCAAAACTCCAAATACACCCATCGCCTAGGAATGAGCTTACCCTAACTAGCCGTCGCTAGATTTACACGGGAAAAAAAAGGGGAATCACATCTCTTTCTTGGATCACCCCATACAACCCTTAACTCGGGAAGTTATAATGAGGTCATTTCCACTTTATCATATCTTGTATGGATGCAACATGAGCATACAACCATAGAACATCATATAACATATCCTTTATTCATGTCTCACATTCTCATGCATTTTAAACATAGCGTATCACATCATCATAGCAACATGCCATACATCCATACATTCTCATACTCACGGTATTTAAAACATTCACATACATCAAATGCGATACTCACTTGATATCATTCTCACATCACATCTCCCTACCTTAAGATATTTTATGTTTTGACCCTCACGGGCTTTAAACTTGTGTTCTAGCTATCCTAACACCCATTATAGATCATTATCACACCTAAGGGATCATCACCTATAATTCTCTCTAATATTCATGCCTACTAACATATCCAAACGACATTGCATCACTTAGGCAAGATTTCATATGCTTACGGGTCCTAGAATTTCGTTTTGACCCTTTCTAAGTTCCGTTCGCCTAAGGCTCTATAATCAACTCCTAAACCAAATATGAGGGATTCCTATACATTTCCACTAATTATAAACCATTTTTCTTAAGTTCAATTATGCTGGAACAGAATTTACATTTCTTGCATCTAAGTGTTCTAGAATTCTCATTTTAAGTCCTTTCTAGTTACTTATTCTTTCCTAACTTCCCTAAATCATTCCTTGCTTCACTCAAACATAATTTTACACATCTTAACACCATAAAATAGAATTATATAGTGGCCAAACACCAAGGGCAGAATCGAAATGAAAAGCTCATGTAATCACATAATTTCATGATTTAAAAGCATATAAGTTACTAGCTTTCTCTTGGAATAATTTTAGGAATCCAAACTCTTTTAGAAACCAATTAATCTCTTTCAAATCATATAAATATGGATGAGGTCAGTAGCTAAATTACTTTGTTCATAAAATAGATTTAAAACATGAAACCTTGTTCATAAAGTTCTTTAAGTACTCCTAAGGTTAGAAAAATTCCAAGACTTAGGCTATGGACACTTGTGATTAGATGAACTCATCCAAGTCCATCATCATCATCACAAGGCCGAAATGGCATTCTTGAAATGCCTCCATTTTCTAAAACTTTACTTGTGATACTTGGGCAAGTCTTTGAACTCTAGGATATTTAAGTGATGACATAAACTTAAATATGCTATGCACTTATTTTATTCTTCATTAGAAAATAAAGTGAGAGCATAAAATAAATATGAGATGCAACCTCATTATTATCTTTAAGGATTAAGTGATGACTTGAAATATAAACATGAAATGCAAGCTTGGAAATTTAAACATGATAATGCAAGTTCATTTAGTTATTCTTGAGAGCTTAGTGATGGCATCAAAATAAACATGCTATGCAAGGCATAAACATAAACATGTATGCAACTCATTTTATCTTAACTAGAGCTCTTACAAGACTTTAGAGGAACATTATAACCTTAACCCAATATGTATCTTAACAACATAAAGTGAGCTTTAGAGTTCTTAGCACCAAGTCTTCAAAGAAGCCTTTGGTTTTGAACTTCATCATCAAGCTCAAGAAAATGGACTCAAAACTCAACACTTTATCTAAACAAACATACAAAGAACTAAGTCATATTCTTTATTTTATTGCTCATGGGCTTCAATCTAGAGTAAACTCTTAGAATGGCTGACCAACTTTAAGGTTGGCAAGGATAAGCTTAGAGCTCTTTGAAAACATATGATTAATTTTCTTAACAAAACTTTTGTGATCTATTTAACATTTTTAACAAACTTTGCTCAAGTAAGGAAAAGGAAACTGAAATCATAAAGATAGGAAAGAAATGAAAAACCAAATCTTGAGCAAGGAAAAGAAAGGAAAATCGAAAACTATGTATGGTCCAAGACCAAGTTTCTAAGCTTTAAAGGTTTCTCTCATGACAACCACAAGATCATTATCTTGAAACCTCATCATCAAGCTAAAGTTCTTCACTAAAAAGGCTCCAAGGCCGAAAAGGAAAGAAAGAAGAAAAGAGTTTTGAAACCAAGAGAAAACTATAACTTTTCTCAAAGAAAGTAAAGAAAACTTTGAAATAAAACCCCTACCTAAGGAAGTCTTGAAGGAAATGGAACAAAGCTTGTGTCTTGAAGGATTGAGAAGACAAAATCTTTTCTTGGAGGTGGAGGAGGATTCATCCAAAGAGAGACTCAAGGAAGATGAATTTTCCTTGAAAAAGCAAGCTTGGAAATGGAAAGGTTTGGTGTTTGAGAGGTGGTTTGAGGTGGGGAGTGGTGGTTCAAGGTTGTTTGTGGTGGTGGAAAGGTTTCTTTGATGGTGGAGGAAAAAGAACAAGATGAAGAAAACTTTGAGAGAAAAAGAGAGAAAATGCAAGGAAACTAAACTTGGCAAATGATCTAAAGTGTAACCAAGTTCTCTAAGGCTTGGTATTTATAGAAAATTGAAACAATGGGCTGCCAAAGGGAGGAATGGCCGACGGTTTCAAGGCCATGGGGAGGAGAAAATATCTTCATAAGCTTGTCATTCAAAGGCATGGTTGGAGGTATGGCTAGGCATAGGCAAGGCATGGCTTAAGGCATGGTCTTTGGAGTGAAACAAAATCAACATGTGACACAATTTGGGGGCATGAATTCGGCCAGCATTTCAGCCAAGGGAGGAGAAGAAATTATTCATGTAATTGTGGTTTAATGATGTGTTTAGGTGTTTCTTTGATTAAGGTTTTGATTAGGAGTTTGTAAGAAAGTGTTTAGGTGAGGTAATGGTTAATTAAGTTGTCAAGACTTGATTTAGGGGGTCTTACTAGATTAACAATTTAAAACCATTCTTTTGGTCAAATGAAGGTATGGGCACAATTCCTTAATTTAAGGAATTGGAGAGAAAACACTATTCAAGATTTCATGACTAGGAATCTTGAATCAAAGATGTAATTAGAGTTTAACCAAGCAATCTTAGGCCCTAATTAACCTTAATAAATTTTGAATTTAGATTAATTATCGAAATAAATTAATCTTCGATTAGAACCTAATATTGCTTAGGTTTGCTTAATTACGTCATTAGGCTCACTATACACTATTCTAGGGGCAAAATGGTAATTTTGCACTAAAACTGCTCGACCTTCCAGGCCCCACTAAACATGACAACCCATTCGAAAACATCATTTTTGAACCTCTTGGAAAGTTCAAGGCTCAAACATTTACCCGCATATAAAACAATGGGGTATTTTGGTCATTTTGAGCCAAAAGTTCGGAAAACAAGATTTTCACCTTTGATATCAAACATAACAGATATAATCCCTTCAAACATTGATTTGACCCATTCGAGGACTCCGGGTTGGCTATCCTTAAATTCTGGGTAAAATGACCTTAGGGCATTTGGTCATTTGTACTCAATAGGAAAATCTGTGTTAGATTAAAAGAACTATCAAGACTGCTACACCAGGAATCGGGTTCCAGGAGTTTAGTAGTTAGTGTTTTATTATCTTGTACTTAGTTTGAATCATATGTATGTAAATGAAATAAAGAATGTATTATATTAAAGCTCTAGAAGAGCTTCGTTTTGTACTTAGCTATGTATTCAATAAATGTTGTATTTCTTTATTATATATATTTCAATAAAATTTCGCTTAGTTATTACACACGTTATCGAGCTTTTATAGATATTTAAGAAAGTTCTCTAATTAATAAGTAACAACTATTGAGTACAATGTCATGACTTAAGGGTGAGGTTGTACTCGGAGGATGTTCAGATGCCTGGTTTCTGTGGACTAGAGCCCAAAGGCTCTTGGAGGCAATGGGCACTGCCATCGATTGGGAGTTGTTCAAGGCCCATTTCTATGAGAAGTACTTTCTAGAATCAATTTGGAACGCCAAGGACATCAAGTTCATGCAACTTGCTCAAGGAAGCACGACGATCGCTCATATACCGCTATTTAAAGAGCTCATTAAATTTTCAAGGATGTATCAAGGCAATCCCGATGAGTATTGGAAATGTATCAAGTAGTAAGGATGAGGTTGAGCTTAATGTTGCGGTCGCACATTTGGAAATTAGGGACTTTTCAACCCTAGTTAACAAATGCCACATCATTGAGGAAGGACAGAGGAAGCTGAGCGCCACAAGATCTGAAAGCATCACCAAGAAGCTGGCACCCCAAGGTCAGGTTCAAGCAGAATTGACCCCGTTTCCATCTCATTAGAAGCCACAAGGGCCATGAAGGAATTTTTACCAAGGAAAGCTGAATAACAACGACCACCACAACAACAACAATAATAAAGGGAAGGCACCACAAAGAGCTCCAGGAGGACCTTCAAGATCGCTACCATCCTGACCCTCCAAGTGTGGCAAGAATCATGGAAGCTTACCGTGCCAAGTTAGAACTAATGTCTGTCAAATGCTGAAAGCCTAGGCACATTTCTCAAGACCACGGTGAGGAAGTCGCCAACCCTAAATCCCAAGCCACAGGACCAAGGAAGGGTCTTTACCGTCAATGCCGAAGAAACGACGAAGTCACAAAATCTCATGGAGGTAAGTGTGAAATGTATGGTAAAAACTTGATTGTACTTTTTGATTCTGGCACCTCTCATTCTTTTATATCTCACTCTTGTGTTGAAGCCCTTAAATTGCATCTAGTAGAACTTCCTTTTGATCTCACTTTTCTACCCAACTGGAAAACCTATTAGGACTTGTAAATGTTGTTTAGATTGTAGTTTTCCTGTTGAAAATAAACCTTTCATTTAGATTTCATCTGCTTACCCATGCAAGGTTTAGATGCGATTCTTGGCATGGATTGGCTCAGGCCAACCGTGTATTGTTGCTGTTTTGAGAAAACCATCACCTTTCTTCCCATTTCCCTGAACCTAGGAAACCCATAAAATTGTACATAAATACTGGAGAAATGAACTGTGTAAAGGTGAAAATAAAGGTTATGTTCTTTTGGCCGCTAGCGATGTAGACCTTGGCGTGTATTGATGAATCCTGATAATGAGGAATTATCCCGAAGTGTTTCCAGATGAGATACCAGAGTTTCCCCTAAAGAAATAGAATTTTCTATAGAACTGCTTCTAGGGTAGGACCCATATCCATAGGTCCATATAGAATGTCCCTTTTGGAATTGACCGAGTTGAAAACTCAGCTGATCTCTTGGAGAACGTTTGTTAGGCCTAGTACATCACCGTGGGGAGCCCCAGTGTTGTTTGTGAAGAAAAAGGATGGAAGTATGAGGACGTGTGTGGATTATAGGCAATTAAATAAAGTAATGGTGAAAAACAAGTACCATTTGCCTAGGATAGATGACCTAATAGACCAACTAAAAGGTGCGGTAGTGTTTTCCAAGATCGATTTGAGGTCAGGTTACCATCAGATTAGGGTGAGAGATGAGCATATACCAAAACAGCCTTTCAACTCGACGGCCATTTTGAGTTTGTAGTTATGTCCTTTGGGTTAACCAATGCTCCAACATTGTTTATGGATTACATGAATAGGATCTTTAGACCTTATTTAGATCAGTTCGTGGTTGTCTTTATAGTGACATACTCATCTACTCTAAGACCCACGAGGAGAATGAACGTCACCTAACCATAGTGTTAGAGATCTTGAAGGAAAAGAAACTATATGCCAAACTCTAAGTGTGAATTCTGTTGGATGATGTGAAGTTCTTGGAGCACATAGTATCTAAAGGAGGGATTGTTGACCCTAGCAAGGTAGAGGCGGTGATGAATTGGGAAAGACCTACAACGGTCACGGAGTTTAGAAGCTTCCTAGGTCTAGCTGGCTATCATCGAAGATTTATCAAAGGATTTTCCAGATTTCCCTACCCCTAACCAACTGAACTAGGAAAAACACCCATTTTTCATGGACCAGAAGTGTAAAAAGAGCTTCAGGAACTAAAACTCAAGTTAACCTCGACCCCGTTCAGTGTTACCCAACCCCAATGTGTAACATCCTCCCAAGTACAACCCCATTCTTAAGCTATGATATCGTACTCGAGAGTTGTTACTTGTTAATTAGCGGACCTCTTAATTATCTATAGCAAGCTCGATTTACGTATGAGATAACTAAGCGTAATTCTATTAAAACATCTTACAAGTAAACATCAAGTTTATTAATCATACAACTAAAAATACATAAGGAAGCTCCTCTATGAGCTTTAGTACATATCTGTATTCTAATACATTTACATACATATTCATTTCACTAAGTACAACAGAATAAAATAGTAACTGCTATATCCAGCAATCCTACACTCCTTTGCATAGCAGCATCCCATCCCTGGCTTAACCTGGAGGCGACACGGAAACAAACACATAGGGGTGAGAATTTTATAATTCTAGTGCAACTCCCCAATCACAATCATAATGTCATCGTCATCGCCCAAGCCATTCATTTATTCAGAAAGTGTGATCATGCAATATATTCTAAAGGTTCATTTTAAGATTTCAAAATCATCCTTCCGAAGTGGGTAGCTTTTAACAATCAATCAGTACATGTACATATATCCAGAAGCTCAAACACATAGTAAGAAAATCTACTTAAAGGATTTCTTATGATATAGGTGATACATATGTTAAAGACAGGAAAGTTATCTCAAAGTGACTTGGTTTCCATCATGGCCATAGAAAGCCAATTAGTGCATTTTTCTCTTTTCATTGACATAGGAAAGACTTAGTTTATACCCAACGGGTATTTTCATGGACAACTCCACAATAGATCCGTTTATACCAACGGGTATTTATGGTGGATCACACCACACAAGGGAAATAGTTGCTTTCAGGACTAAGCCATTCCTATACGTGGTCATCGAACTTCATTTTTTTCCATTTCCGAATCCCACACAGATCTATTCCTAGCCGATTACGTCTCCGACTCAAAATAAATTTTGGGAAGTTACTACTTCGCCTTCCCATTCAATCTAAGTCTTGTTTCTATTTTGTCCATATGTCAGAACATGCACGATTTAAATTTATACATCCTTATAATGGCATCATATACTTTTCTCATACTTCAATCCTTAAAATCCATAGCATGCATTTATATGTCATAAGTCACATGGCCAAACACTTAATATCAAATACTCATGTCATACTAGAAGCCAAAGTGCCATTACATTCTCAATTCAAAGCATTGTTCCATTTCCAGCACAATGGGTAGTTTTCACCCCATTGTGGCACAATTTGTTTTGCTCATAAAACAATCAATTTAGAGATTATAAAAATTCTCTAAGACACTTCAATGTGTCTAGGAGACCCTGTAAAAATTTCAAGACAATCAGAGCTCTATAGCTACCTCAGTAAAATGTACAAATTTAGTGGTCAGGGGTCACCAATTCCCAGACCAGAACCGATTTCCCCTAATTTTTAACCCAGCAAATGATTGAATTAATTCCCAATAAAATTCACAGTGATACTTAAATATGTTATTAACTTCGTGTAAAAATTTCAAAGGCTAATTCAATCATTTGCTATGATAATAAATTCGGACAAGTTTACTGCTTCAGTTTCAACAATCAGGACAGCATCTGCCTCATTTCGGTTTCTGATTTTTCTGAGGCATCAAACCTTAAAACTAACACCCAAGAAAATTCATGTAGTTATTTTAAGGTGATAACTCCAACATATAATTTTTATAGCTCATGAAAGCACTCAAAAATATTCCAAAAAATTTCGTGAACAACTGCAACATACAAACAGAATTTCCAGCAACCTAGTCCAAACTTACTTTGATAAAACTCATTTTCTAACACCATCCAAACCCACCACCAAAATTCACACATCAATACAAACATAATATCATCCAAAATAACCAGAAATTTCGGACTTAACACAACCCAAAACAGATTAGAAAAATTTGACAAAGAAAGGCAAGAAAAACCCTACTTTTGGCAGCTTAGTGGATCTTTGGCTTCAAGATAATCCAAGCTTGAATCCTTCCACTTCAAAGCCCCAAACCAACTCCAAACCCTTCTTAAATCAGTGAGGTGTGAGGTACAAGACAAGGTTTTGATAAGGAATGGAAACTTTGTTCGGTTAGATTGGTAGAGAATTAAGTGTAGGACATGTTTTGTGAAGAGATCTTAAGGTTTTATCAAGTTTAGGCTAGGGTTTATGAAGATCCAAGTTTGTTAATGGAGTTTGAGAGGAAGAACAATGGAGGAGAGCTTCTTGGAGTGTGCTGGACGAAATTTTGGTGAAGGAAATGATAAGATATTGATTTTATGAGTTTATGACAAAATGCATAGAATTTTCAAGTCCAAAATGTTTTATTTTCTTAAAGATAAGTCTAGTAATTTTTGTAAGCATCCTATTGGTTGTAATAAAGTAGTAATGGTGTGGCTTCTTCTAAGCCACACACTTGTCTAGTTAGGTGGCAAAATTTCATTGCAAGTTTCATTAGAAGAAAGGTACAGAAATCTCATCGAACGGGTAAACACCGTACCATTAACGATATTGCCCAAAATTAATTTTAAGTATAAAACTATCATTCCCACCTATTTCTAACCTTATTCCCATGTTTTCCTAATTTCGGGCACCTCGACCCAAATCTAGGGTTTAAGCGTCAAGGCCGTGGGCCCACAAGGTTACTATTCAGGCAGGAAATTTTTTTTTTTTTTTTTTTTTTTGACAGGTCTGTTGGGCCACCCTTATCATTGCTAAACTCTTAGATTTTTGAAATTACAATTAATAAAGCTCAAATTAATTTTTAATTAAATTTTAGGTGTTACACAATGTACCTTTTAAGGTATATTGTAATGCTTCTGGTAAAGGATTGGGTTGCATACTAATGCAAAATAGACAAGTGGTGGCCTACGCATCGAGGCAACTCAAGCCACATGAGGAAAACTACCTACCCACAACCTCAAGTTGGTAATGTTCGCTTTGAAGATTTAGAGACATCATTGTACGGAGTTAAGTTTGAGGTGTTCTCAATCATAAGAGTTTGAAATATCTCTTTGATCAAAAAGCTGAACTTGAGGCAAAGGAGATGGATGGAGTTTTTGAAAGATTATGATTTTGGGTTGAACTACATCGGGCAAAGTCAATGTTGTAGCTGATGCTCTAAGTAGAAAATCCTTATAAGTATCCACTAATGGTTAAGGAGGCTGAGTTAATTGAGGAGTTTAGAGATCTAAACCTAAGATTGACCTTGACCACTAACGGCATAAGAGCTTGCCATCTTAGTGTGACGAGTGAATTCAAGAAAAGAATTGCTCAAGCTCAAAGAAAAGATGCATAACTTCAAGAGATCTCAAAGGCGGTAAGAGTTGATAAGATGAAAGGTTTTTCCCAAGGGAGCGATAGTTTGTGGAGATTTGAAGGGTGTATATGTGTACCTCTAGTGGACCTCCACAAGAAGATTTTGGAGGAAGCCCACAAAAACCATTTCACCATCCATCCAGTGCCACAAAGATTTATCAAGATTTAAAGAAGATGTTTTGGTGGCCGGATTGAAGAAAGATGTGTGCACATGGGTGAGTAAGTGCTTAGTGTGTCAAAAGGTGAAGATTGAGCACCAAAGACCCTCTGGAATGTTGCAACCCTTGTCAATCCCCGAGTGGAAGTGGGATAGTATCTCCATGGATTTTGTAACTGGACTACCAAGGACCTAAGCAAACCATAACGCCATATGGGTAATAGCGGATCAATTGACTAAGTCAGCCCACTTTTTACCTATTAAGGTGACTTATTCCTTGGATAAGTTGGCACGTTATATATTCAGGAAATAGTAAGGTTACACGAGATTGTCGATGATAATCTCATATTGGGATCCACAATTTACGTCATGATTTTGGGGAGCCTTCAGAAGGCGTTTGGCTCAAAGTTGTCTAAGCACGGCTACCACCCACAACGGATGGTCAATGAAAAGAGTCATCCAAACCTTAGAGGACATGTTAAGGGCGTGTGTCCTAGACCAAAGAGGAAGTTGGGATAAGTACCTGCGCTAATCGAATTTGCATATAACAACAGTTATCATGCGAGCATTGACATGGCACCGTATGAGGCCCTTTATGGACAAAAATGTCAATCGCCCTTATGTTGGTACGAACCAAGAGCGAGTCTACTGGACCTGAAGTTGTGAAGGAAACTACGAACAAATCAAGAAAATTAGGGATAAAATTCTCACTACTCAAAGTCAACAGAAAAACTATATGGACAGGCTTGCGGGTAGATTTTCAAGAAGGAGACCATGTGTTCCTAAGGATCACCCCTACCACAGGCATAGGTCGAGCGATGAAAGTAAAGAAATTGAGCCCAGATTTCTTGGCCCATTGAAATCCTTAGCAAAATCAGTCTGTAGCTTACCGTATAGCCCTACCCCCAAGTTTGTCCAACCTTCATGACGTATTTCATGTCTCCAGTTAAGAAAGTATCAATCTGACCAAAGCCATGTGCTAGAGCCAGAACATGTACAATTAAGGGATAACCTAACATTTAACTTACCACCCACAAGAATTGCTGAGATTAAGTAAATAAGGAAGAAGGCTGTACCTTTGGTCAAAGTCGCGTGGGGACAAGACGGAATGAAGAACTCACATGGAAGCTGGAGTCAGACATGCAAGCACAGTCTCCGAGCTGTTCTCAGGTAATGAATTTCGAGGACGAAATTCTTTTTAAGAGGGGAGTAATGTAACGCCCCAATTTCTCCAGTGTACAAATGACCAAAATGCCCTGAGGTCATTTTACCCAGAAAATAAGGATCACGCCAGGCCATCCTCAAGGGGATGTTTTGATGATGATGGGGGATTACATGTGTTATGTGAGGTGATAAAGCAAAAGAATCTCATTTTGGAATTCCAACGCGTGAAATTACCAAAATGCCTCTACGGCTTTTCAACCCGATTTATGTGTACTGAACCAAAACTTCACCAAAAGGTTTTAAATGATGTTTTTAAGCTATGTTTAACAACTGGTTAAGCCAGGTGGCCCGGGTAGTTTTTATGGAAAATTACCGTTTTGCCCCTACCTTTGTGCATTTTGGGCTTAATGATGCGATTAGCAAAGCCTAAGCAATATTAGGCTCTAATTAAAGATTAGAAAATTTTAATTTCTAATCTAGAGTCAAAATAATTTATTAAGGTTGATTAGAACCTAAGATTTCTTAGAAACACCTTAATCTTGTCTTAAGAATCAAGATGTCATGTCATGGAATCTTGAATAGTATTTTCTCTCTAATTCCTTAAATTAAGGAATTGTATTTGTGAAAAGTTTTATATATAAATTGAGTTTTATTTCACTAATGAAGCAAGAACAACTCCTTAAGCATGTCTTGATAGCCTTAATTACCCATTACTTTACCTAAACACTTACTTACAAATTCCTAATCAAAAGCCTAATAAAAAATACACCTAAACACACCTTTAAAACACAATTAGAAGACACATTTTCTGCCTCCTTGGGCTGTCATGGCCAAAGCCATCCTCCCCTTTAATTCATCACATGTTGTTTTGATTACACTCAAAGAACCATGCTTAGGCCATACCTTGGACCATCCTTGGACCATCCTTTCAACCATACTTGACCATGCCCAAGCCCATACCAATCAAGGAGATATTTCTTCTCTTTTTTCCTCCCAAAGACCACTAGCCACTCTCCCCCAAAGGTCGTCCATGAGTTTCACTTTCTCTATAAATAGGCATGCTTGAAAGCTCATTGAAAATTTTACACACATTTGCACACTTTAAGTTTTCTTCCCTAAGCTCAAAGTGTTCCCTTTCCTTCCCCCTTGGCTGAATTCCCTTTCAAGGTTCCAATAAGATTTTCCTCTCATTTCATCTCAAGAAACCAAGCTTTCTTTCCTTCCTTCAAACAAAACTTGGTAGGGAATTGTCTTTAAAATTATTTCCTTGCTTTGTTAAGTGTTGTTCTTGGTTTAAAATGATGTTTGGATGATCTTTTTTTGTCTCCTCATTTCAATTTTTCCTTTTCCTTTCCTCTTTTGATGTTTCGGCCTTATGGCCTAGATGAGGATGAAACCATGACTTGATGATGAGGATCTTGGGTGTTGGTTGCAAAACCATCACATGTTTGACCTCTAGAGCTTGAAGGTTTCACTTGTTTGCAAATCTTGAAGAAATGATGTTATTCTGTAAAAATGGAAATCTTGAACTTAGGACTTAATGCATTTATACTCATCTTTCATTGCCTTGTCAAAACTTGGTTCTTGGTTTAAAATGATGTGTTGAAGATTTCCCCTTGCTAGATCATTTTGGTTTTCTCTTTTCTTTTTCTTTTCTTTTTCGACCTCAAGGCTTTTAATGGTTTCCCATGATAGCTTGATGATGAGAGTTTCTAGATGATAACTATGGGTTCATCACAATGAAACCTCTACAGCTTGAGTTTTGCTTTCATAAAATATGATGATTATGCTAAGTAGTTGGCTTAACAAAGTTTTACTATATGGTATTGTTATGTTGTTAAAGTGGTAATCTTGAGCCTAGAGCACTAAAATAAAGAAATGAACTTGCATTCATGTTTACTATCAAGTCCTTGCATTCATGTTTATATTTCCTTGTCTAGCATATTTATTTTCAAGTTATCACTTAACAACTAATCTCAAAGCCTACCTATCTCAACTTTAAAGTTGAGATGTGATTAGAGTAAATACTCTAAGAGGCCTAGAGCACTAAAATAAAGAAATGGACTTGCATTCATGTTTACTCAAGTCCTTGCATTCATGTTTATATTTTCTTGTTTAGCATATTTATTTTCAAGTTATCACCTAACAACTAATCTCAAAGCCTACCTATCTCAACCTTAAAGTTGAGATGTAATTTAGAGTAAATACTCTAAGAGACCTAGAGCACTAAAATAAAGAAATGGACTTGCATTCATGTTTATTTTCAAGTCCTTGCATTCATGTTTATATTCCTTTGCATAGCATATTTATCTTTCTTGATATCAACCTAAAAAGACTAAGAATGAGGCTTGCATTACATGTTTATAATTATGCCATCACTAAAAAGGAATGGATTTAGTGCTCAAGACTCGCCATTTTGATTCACATAATAAGAGGTTTATTATGAAGCTTAGTTACTAGAAATGCCTTATTTTATGCTTATGGGGTTCTTTATGTTTTGGCCTTGTCTACAAGTTTATAGCACTTTTAAATTCTGTTTTACATTATGTATATGTGTTGGATGACTTGTTGTTTGATGTGATAATTATTCTTGATGCTTTGGGCAAACTTAGTAGCCAAAAAGAATTGAAAATGAGAATTCTAGAACTCTTGAGAACAAGAAAAATGCATTCTTTCCAGCACTTTTAAAATTTATGAGAATCATGTTTTACTATGTTTAGTTAAGTAAGAATGACTCATAAATGGTTTAGTAATTAATTTTAGCATCATAGGAAAAGCCGTTAATGAGAAATGATGAAAAATGCAACTTCTAGCACACCATAAATCCTTGAAATCATCTTACTGCCTATGCTGTCCAACATTGTTGAATAATGTTCTTAAGCCATATAATTAGTGGTAATGATGATAGTAAATCCCTTAGATGCATAAGAAGATAAGTTGATAATTAGAGTTACCCGATTTTAGAGTGTTGGTTATTTAAGGGAACATTTATGTGATGATTTGAGATAATGGTTCTTTGATGCTTATAGATGATCTTTACGAGCCTATATGATACTTTTGTTTATGTTATTGTTTTATATGTTCCGCGTTATGTTGACAATTGTTTATATGTGCGCGCTCACATTTTGTTTATGTTTAAAAAAAATGGCTCATATTTTCCTTAAGTATATTTTAAGTATGATTAAATAATTGAAGCAAAGAGTAATATCTAATAATCAACTGAAATACGTCCTAGGCGTGTTGAGTTAATTATTAGGGTGTTACAACAAGACCTAGAGCTTGCAAAAGCCAAGTAGGGTTTCTTTTAGCCCTTTTCTTCTCAAAACCGATTCTAAGATTATTTGAATAATTGATCTTGAAATTTTTGGTTTTATTGGCTGATTATGTATAGATATTGATGTGCTAAATGGGTGGAATGATTTGGTATTGTTAGGAAATCCTTTTTATCAAAACAAGTTTTGAGTTGTGTGCTAAAATCTCAATTTTTAAGCAAGTAGGTGAAATACACGATTTTTCTTATTGAGTTAGAGACCTTCTTTTGAGCTAAAAATTTTATATGATGAAGCAAACATATAAAGGCACCTCTATTATTTTTTGGGTTCATTTGAACATTTTTTCTATTTTTAAAAATTCAAAACCGAGTTGGTCAAGGTTTCTACCTTACAGTTAATTCTGAAGCATTGAATTTGTCTAATTTTGTTTCTATACCAAATGATTGAATTTTGAATTGAAGTGTTTACAGGATGTTGTAAACATCTTGAAGTCTATCCTAGAATTTTTATAGAATTTTATATGTTTATTTGATAGGATAATAAAATTAGGAATTTGAATTGGCTGGAAATAAGTAGATTCTAACCTTCAAAATTGTATAATTTTGTTAATATAGTTATAGACTTTATTTTGCTTTAAAATTTTTGTAGGATCTCATAGGCATATTGAATTAACTTTGAAAAATGATTTTGCTTTGTTTTGATAATGGTTAGGAGTTGATTCACAATTTTCTTTAGAACGAAATTCTAGATAGCATGCTGAATTGTTGAATCTATGATGAGATGTTAATGACTTGATGTCTAGTATACTATGTGAATTTAACGATGATGTTACACATATGTAAATGTGAGTGCTCATGATAAATGCTCCTATATGAAAAGAAGATCGAGATTATAGCTTGAGATCATGAGTGATATGTATACCTGATGCATTAAGGAACTAATGTTGATGCTATACATATATGATTGTGGGGCTTATACATGTAACACCCTAATATTTAACCCAACACACCTAGGACGTATTAAGATTAATTATTAGTTATTACTTCATTTAAAACTTGTTTGTAAAATTACTTAGCGGGAAATACAGGTAATTTTTTTTTTTTGAAATATGTAAAACAAAATGTAAGCCGTTGTTTACTAACATGAGCGAAACGTGAAGCAACAAAGGATTAAAACATACAATTGCAAGCAATAAAGAACACATCCATTCATAGAAGCAAATGCCATAATATATTAGATAACATAGTTTGATATATCAACTGAAATATAAAAACATAAAGTCATACCCACATAAGAATGGGCAGAGCTTGCAGTATATAGAATAGGAAAGTACAGAAAAGAAACATAACAGTAAGTAGGAAAACCCCAAAAGATCAAACCCCAGCTATAATTACCCCTCCCTCGAAACCTATTGGTGACGCTGATCCTCAGCGATGGGGAAATATGTCCCACGAACTACTTGAGCTCCTCGGTCGTGGCCCACGAAGAAGAGGGGCATAGGCATGCGGAGTGGGGGACAACATGGCCTCCTCGGCTCGGACGCTCAGGCTGTCACCGCCTCGCAAGCCTCGGCTGGGTGAGGTCTCCTCGCTGTCCTACCCATGTCTACGGGCAGAGGAGCAAAACCCTCCAAGTAAACATAGGCGGGGAAGTCCTAGAGACAGTCGACCCAACATCGTATGAGGGAACGTACTCAGGTAGGCTCCAAGTCAAGGAGATGATGGACGGACAGCAAGTCTACTCGTCATTGGATCGGGTCATCTCAAAGATCAGGTCGTCGCCATAGAGAGGTAAGAGTGAAGTGAAAGCTGGAAACTAGATGCGCCCATGTACGTAAAAACCAGACAACACATCGACCCTTGAAATGATATGACTGATGCTCAAGTCGTAGTGCACCTCCCAATCGGCGTATCAATGAAGATCACGACGACGCCATCGAATCTGAAGACGTAACGGAAAGAGAGACGAAAGGGTGAGAATCTTGCTAAAGAATCTCAGGGAATCCTCCTACACTAATGTCATCGTTTATGTCCCAGGAACCTTGAGTTTATTGTGAAAAGGTGTAACATGCAAAGATTCATTATGAGGTTTTTATAAAGGTAATTATCCAAGGTCCATGTCTTTTATGATGAATCTTAATGCATGTATGCAGCATAGCGAAACATGAATGCATGACAATACTTTATACATGTAAACAATTAAAACATGACATAAATAATTTATCATTACATAGTGGCATGTAACTTCTCATGAAAACCTTTCTCTTTCATAAGTATGGAACTTCACATTCTTTTCTCTTTTCTCAAATTTGTGACATAAAGGTATCAAAAATAGTAACCGCACCCCTAAAACTAGGTTATGAGCTCATACCTCAACTAGTCGTCACTAGTCCTTACTTATCCTTGCATAATGAAACGCATCATGGGACTTTTTCCTTCTTCGAAACGCATCAACTAGTTAAGAAGTGACTTTGTCCACTTCGGTATAGGTCCACGACCATACCCCCACGGTTTACTTTCTCCTCAAGTAGGAGAAATGCGTTTCAACATGTCACATTCAAAATCTTTCTTTTCAAAACTTCTTTAAGTCTTCAAATTTGACGGAAATCTAATAGCATAATGACTTTATACCGAATTTCCTCAAATTTGAGTCATGCCACGTAACTTATTCAACTCATGCCATCTCATTCAATGTCTCAATTAATCAAATCTTTAAGAGCCATGTAAATATATTCATTCATTTCATCACATCTTATATCCATATGCATCTTAATCATGGCATGCCGTATTTTCACATCAATTACGCCACAAGTTCACATAATCTTATGCACATAATATTAATACTCTCAGTATAACATAAATACACTCGTTCACTCGGTCACTTACTCATGTTATATCTCCTATCTTGCAATGTCTTATGCTTTGACCTTTACAGGTCTTAATCTTGTGTTATGATTTTCCTAATGCCTATTATAAACCTTGGATACACCTAAATGATTACTACTTGTAATTCTCTCTAATTGTTATGCTCTCTAACTCTTCCAAACAGCATTGCATATATTAAGCAAGATAGTTATAATTCGATTACGGGGTTCTAGATTTTACGTCTTTGACCCTTTAAGTTTTGTCTTCGCCTAAGGCTCTATATTCAATTCCTAAACCAATTATTAGGGATTCCTACACATATCCACTAATTATAAACCATTTTCCTTAAGTTCAATTATGCTGGAACAGAATTTACAATTTTTGTATCTAAGTGTTCTAGAATTCTCATTTTAAGTCCTTTCTAGTTACTTGTTCTTTCCTAACTTCCCTAAATCATTCCTTGCCTCACTCAAACATAATTTTACACATTTTAACTCCATAAAACAGAATTAATACAGTGGCCAAACAATCAAGGCAGAACCAAAAAGGTATAGCTCACATAATCACATAATTTCATGATTTAAATGCATATAAGTTGCTAGTTTTCTCTTGGAATAATTTTAGGAACTCAAAACTCTTTTAGAAATCAAATCATCTCATTAAAATCATATAAATACAGGTGAGGTCAGTAGCTAAATTATTTTGTTCATGAAATAGATTTAAAGCATAAAATCTTGTTCATAATATTCTTTAAGTTCACCTAAGCTTAGAAAAATTTCAAGACATAGGCTATGGACACTTGTGATTAGATGAACTCATATCAAGTCCATTATCATCATCACAAGGCCGAAATGGAATTCTTGAAATTCTTCCATTTTCTAAAACTTTACTTGTGAAACTTGGGCAAGTCTTTGAGCTCTAGAATATTTAAGTGATGACATAAACATAAACATGCTATGCACTTTGTTTTATTCTTCATTATAAAATAAAGTGAGAGCATAAAATAAATATGAGATGCAACCTCATTATTATCTTTAAAGATTAAGTGATAACTTGAAAAATAAACATGAAGTGCAAGCTTGGAAATTTAAACATGAAATGCAAGTTCATTTATTTATTCTTGAGAGCTTAGTGATGGCATCAAAAGTAAACATGATATGCAAGGCATAAACTTAAACATGAATGCAAACTTATTTTATCTTAACTAAAGCTCTTGCAAGACTTTAGAGGAACACTATAGCCTTAACCCAACATGTATCTAACAATATAAAGTGAGCTTTAGAGTTCTTAGCACCAAGTCTTCAAAGAAGTCTTTGTTTGAACTTCATCATCAAGCTCAAGAAAATGGACTAAGAGATAAACATCAACACTTCAAAGCAACATAAAAAGAACTACTCATATCTTCATTTTATTACTCATGGGCTTCAATCTAGAGTAAACTCTTAGAACGGTTGACCAACTTTAAGGTTGGCAAGGGTAAGCTTAGAGCTCTTTGAAAGCATATGATTAATTTTCTTAAATAAAACCTTTAGTGAGATACTTAACATTTTTATCAAACTTTGTACAACTAAAGGAATAAAAATCGAAATCATAGGAAGAAAAGGAAATGAAAACCAAAATCTTGCACAAGGAAAAAGAAAAGGAAAACCGAAACATGTATGGTCCAAGACCAAGTTTTCAAGCTTTAGAGGTTTCTCACATGGCATCACAAGACAATTATCTTGAAACCTCATCATCAAGCCAAAGTTTTTCTCATCACAAGGCTCTAAGGCCGAAATGAGAAGAGGAAAAGGAAGAGCTTTGAAAACCAAGAGAAAACTAGAACTTTTCTTAAAGAAAGCAAGTAAAACTTTGAAAATAAACCCCTACCAAATGAAGTCTTGAAAGAGATGAAAGAAAGCTTGTGTTCTTGATGAAATGAGAAGACAAAATCTTCTCTTGGATGGTGAGGATATTCGGCCAGAGGGAATCTCAAGAAGATGATTTTTCCTTGAAAGAGTAAGCTTGGAAATGGAAAGGTTTGGTGTTTGAGAGGTGGTTTGAGGTGGGGGAGTGGTGGTTCAAGGTTGTTTGTGGTGGTGGAAAGGTTTCTTTAGTGGTAGAGGAAGAAGAACAAGATGAAGAGAAATTGAGAGGAAAGAGAGAAAATTACAAGAAAAATTAAACTTGACAATGATCTAAAGTGTAACCAAGTTCTCTAAAGCTTGGTATTTATAGAAAAATGAAACAATGGGGCTGAAATGGGGAAGGCCGACGGTTCAAGGCCTTGGGGGAAAGGAAATATCTTCAAAAGCTTGTCATTCAAAGGCATGGTTGGAGGTATGGCTAGGCATGGGCAAGGCATGGCTTAAGGCATGGTCTTTGGAGTGAAACAAAATCAACATGTGACACAAATGCAAGGGTATGCATTCGGCCAGCTTTCAGCCAAGGGGGAAGAAGAATTTGTTCATCTAATTGTGGTTTAATGATGTGTTTAGGTGTTTCTTTGATTAAGGTTTTGATTAGGAGTTTGTAAGAAAGTGTTTAGGTGAAATAATGGTTAATTAAGGTTGTCAAGACTTGATTTAGGGGTGATCTTTCTAGATTAACCATTTAAAACTCTTTTCAAGTCAAATTAATTCATAGACACAATTCCTTGATTTAAGGAATTAGAGAGAAAATTTACTATTCAAGATTCCATGACTAGGAATTTTGAATCAAAGAATGAAATTAGATTGTAATTAAGCAATCTTAGGTTCTAATTAACCTTAATAAATTATTTTGACTCTAGATTAATTATTGAAATAAATTAATCTTTGATTAGAGTCTAATATTGCTTAGGTTTGGTTAATTACATCATTAAGCTCATTGTACACGTCCTAGGGGCAAAATGGTAATTTTACACTAAAACTCTCAACCTCCGGGCCACTAACCATAAAAAACCACTCATAAACATCATCTCAATCCTTCTTGAAAAGTTTGGGCTCAAACGGCACCTTTACCCGCGTAAAACACTCAAGGCTATTTTGGTCATTTTGAGTCGAAAGTTCAAAAAACGATTTTTACCTCGAATATCAAACATTACAGTTATAATCCCCTTCAAACATTGAGTTGACCCATTCGAGGACTCCAGTCGGCTATCCTTGAATTCAGGTAAAAATGACTTCTAGGGGCATTTTGGTCATTTGTACTCAAATAGGAAAAATTGGGACATTACAGGTACATGACATGGAGCATGAAGATGTTATGTCCATATAATTATGAATGCTTTTGAAAATTGCCTCTATATGAAAGAAAGAAAGTGAGAATATGTTTTCTTGAGCAGAGAAAAATAAGTTCGATTAGTTGAGAAGGTGAACCTGACTACCTTTGAATTGAGTTCGGGAAAAGTAAGCCTAGCTTAAAATATGTCTGTGAGAATTGGAAAAAATAAATCTAGTAATTATGTATAGGAATGAACTTGACCTAAAAGGTCTATTATCAGGAGTGGAATAAGCCACCATAAATCAAGGGCCAAGACAAGTTAAGTAGCAATTGTCCTAAGTAGTCCTCTATATTATGTGCTTAGTAAAATCAAATATCCATTTCCACATGTCAAGGGCACATAAAGATGATAGAGATGTATGAGATTCCCTTCGACATATCAAGGGCACGTAAAATAATTTCACTAAAGGTCATTGCATTTATCATATGCATACTCATTCTACATTGAATTGTTTGTCTAATATGTAACACCTGAAAAATTATTTAAAAATTAATTTGAACTTTATTAGTGTGAATTTCAAAAATCGCAAGTTTTCGCGATGGGCCCAATGGATGTATAAAAAAAATATGAATAGTGACTTGTGGGTGGCGGGCCATTGGACAATAAACCTAGAATCAAGAAGGGAGGTGCTAGAGAAGAAAATGTAGGGTTAAGGTTAAAATGGTTAGGAATAAAGATTTTATACCTGGAATTAATTTTCAAGCAATGTTCGATTACCACGATACGGTGTTCACCGTTCAATAAATTTTGGTATGCGATTTCTAACACGAAAGATAGTTTAATATTTATAAAAGGATAATGTCTATCCTTTAGAGCCAAGTATAAGGATAAGATTTAATCTTGATAGCAAGATCAAATCCTAGCCATTATTTTAGTTTAAAAAGAAAGAAAATCAATTCCTACCTAGTTAAATACTAAATCTAACCTAAGATAATTATAAGTCAACAAACCTTATCTCTCCACTACATCAATTTGGTCAAGAGAAACCAAGGCAACCTCCATTGTTGTCTTCCTCAAGAAACTCCAAGTTTGAGCTTAAACCTTCAAAAACCCTAGCCTAAACTTGATAAAACCTCATGACCTCTTCATAAAACTTGTTCTACTTACCACCTCCTACAAAACACCAATTGGAATTTCAAATCCTCACCACTTCTCACTTTGATATCACATATTCTACTGCCTAAAGGAGGGTTTGGTGTTAGTTTGAGGTTCTTGAAGTGAAGGGAATCATTCTTGGCGCATCCTTTGGAGCCAAGATCTCTAAAGCTCCAAAAGTAGGGCTTTTGACCTCGTTTGCTTCAAATCCATTTTTATGTTTTGGTCACTGTTTTAATTTGATATATTTGGTTTATTGGTTGATAATATATAGATATTGATGTGTATAATTTGGTAGAGTATTTGGATGATGTTAGAAAACTCTTTTTGGAAAAACAAGTTTTGAATCATATTGTTGGAATTCTCAAATTTGTCCAGACAGGTTATGGTTCATGATTTTTCTGAAGTGTTTGTAGATGGATTCATAAGCTAAAAATTTTATATGATGAAGCTAACATGTTAAGGTGTTTTCAGTATTTTTCTTGGGTCTTAAAAATGATTCTTACTATTTTCTAAAAATAAAAAACTGAGGTAGTTGGGGTTATGCCTACATAGCCAAGTCTGAAGCTATAAATTTTGCTAATTTTGTTACAATATCAAATGATTGATTTTTCCTTGAAATTTTTACAAGATGTTGAGGACATATTTAAGTCTAACCCTGAATTTTTGTATGATTCGATATGTTCATTTGATGGGGTAATAAAATTGGGAACTATGAGTTGGTTGTAAATAGGGGTTTCTAACCTCCTGATTGTCTAATTTTATTAACATATTTAGAGAATGATTCTTGCCTGAAATTTTCAGGATCTTGGGACACATTGAAGTGTCTTGGATAATTTTGTAGCCATGGAATTGATTGTTTGATATGCGATCTAATTTTTGCTAGATAAGTGTAAAATTTGCCATTATGCTGAAATGAACTAAAGCCTTGAATTGATGATATAATGACATTTGATATTAGTATGATATGAGTACTTGAATATGGATAATTGAGCATGTGTATCTAATGATGATATTATGCATATGTAAAAGTGAGTGCTCATGATAAATACTTTTATATGAAGAGAAGATTGGAATCATGAATGATATATATGTTTGAAGCATTATGAAGTTTAGAAATTTATGCTAATGCATATAGAAATGTGATACCTATATGTGAGCTTAAGCATGATGTATGTGTTAAGTAAAGAATGAAATCCGCTTTAGTATGTTAAGGGCACAGAAGATCCCTATAGTATGTTAAGGGCACAAAAAGATCCCTTTTATTATGTCAAGGGCGCAAAAAGATAAGAATGATGTCTATGAGATCCCTTTTGATGTACCAAGGGCATCGAAAGATAAGAATGATGTGTATGATATCCCTTCAATGTATTGAGGGCACGTAAAGTTGAGAATAAATTACTATGATGTTAAGTAGAATGACATGTGTATATTAAGTGATTGAAGATGTTGAGTAGTATGACATGTGTATATTAAGTGATTGAATAATAAAAAAGACCTACTTTGAAAGAATGATTTTTGAACTTTAAAATGAACCTTTGATATATGTTGCATGCGTTTTCTAATAAACCGAAGTAGTTGAGACGATAATGATAGTATAAATTTTATTTTATTATGCATTTTGGGGATACCCTACTAAGAATTTTAAGATTCTCACCCTATGTGTTTGTATTCCCGTGTCGTCTGTAACATCCCTGCTTTATGGATCGTTCCCCACAAACCAACATCTTTTAGCGTGCTTTGTCCTCACTCACACGCTTCCTGGGAAAACTTCCAGGAGGTCACCCATCCCAAAATTACCCCAAGTCAAGCACGCTCACCTTGTAAGTTCTTCGTGATGGGCTACCGAGAAAGATGCATCTTTGTGGCATAGGTAGTACCAATCAATTCATATAAGTCTTCCTTAACTGCCTAGTCCCATACCTATACAGATAGGATCCCTCATTCGGGTGTGTAATCGGTGCATTCATGTACCTCGCTTGGAGGCGGAGCCGCTCCTTGTCCGTGCCTCGCACAGCGGATCACTCCTGCCTCGTCCAGGCGTTACATGCCCACCAGCTTCCGCTGGTTCTCCCAAACCACACGTCCTGGGAGAGGTGCAGGCTCTGATACCATTTGTAACATCCCCTCCTGCTTTATGGATCGTCGACTGTCCCAACTACAACGGGTCTTTCACATGCTTGTCCTCACTCACACGCTCCTGGGAAAACTTCCTAGGGGGTCACCCATCCCAAACCCCAAGTCAAGCACGCTCACCTGAGTTCTTCGTGATGGGCTACAAAAGAAAGATGCATCTTTGTGGCATAGGTAGTACCAATCAATTCATATAAGCCTTCCTTAGCTGTATAGTCTCATACCTATAAGACTCAGATCCCTCTCATTCGGGTGTGTAATTGGTTCATCATACCCTCCGCTTGGAGGCAGGAGCCACTCCTTGTCAGTGCCCTCTGACAGACCACTGCCCTCTTCCCAGCGTTACACCTGTACGTTGTGGCCTATTGAATCGGGCCTATGTATTCTAGTCGTTCGTCAGTGTTCTGTGTTTACCCAGAGTTTAAACCAGGTTCTCCATATGATGGTGTGCCTCTACACATGGCATACCCCGATGTTGTAGCCCCAGCCAGCACCACTTGTGCCCCTTCCAGGCGACCTTCATCATTATCCTCCTAGACTCGACCTCTCCAAGGGCCCAGCCCTGGTGGAGGCGAGGCTATCGTGCGATGGCCAATGGTTTCCTAGAGGAATCCGGGATTCTTAGAGACTTTTGGCGTACACATAGAAGTAGTGTGGTGTTAGGACTTTGCTAGCCTGAGTTTGATGTACTATTAAATGTTTTAAGGTTCGTTTGTATCTATATGTTATTTTTGTTAGGCCGAATACTTGAGCGGCTAGGTCTTAGGTGGGGGCTAGTCCTGCGTTACGAGGTTTTTAACTAGCTTGGGGTCGTCTCGTTTTGCTTTAGATGTAGTATACATCCTGAATGAAACATGATGTTCATATATGTATAAATGAGTTTTGCAACATATGTATCTAAATCTCTTTATCACTTTATATGTTGACTAGTATAGGTTTTGAACGTAAGTAATACTCTACTAATTTCTATGTCAATACTCGAGTAGAACATGGTAATTAGAAGGGTGTTAGGATAGACATGCATGATCCCGCTGCTCGTGCCATGGTAACTAGCTCATCTAACTTGAATATTGAGCCTGATCATCTCAGTGTTTGTTGACTTGTGTGTTTAGTGTAACACCCTAACTCTTAACCTCATATGCTTGAGTCGCATTCGGTTAGTTATTAGTTGTTATGCCTTTGTTTTAAATCTTGACTTACTTTACTTTAAAATATGAGTAATAAAATACGACTAAATTTTTCTTTTTGAACTTAAGACTTAAAATGCGAGCCGCACATACACATAGATATCGACTATTAAACGTAAAACATAACAACCAAATATTCGTCATCATAACAACCATGAATAAACCATAGAATAATCACAACATAGATTATAGTGTTATAACATATTCATAACATAACAACGATGTCCTTATAAACATAAGGACACCTAGGGGTATCAATTACACCAAACAACTTTAACTAACACAAAATAGAAAGTTAACAAGGCTAGACTAGTCTTCATGCTTCCACTGTGCCCTTTGGTCTGCTAGATGACGTGCTTCCTATGCCCATGCTTCAAGGACGATCACGAGCATTCGCATCAACCTCGTCTGGAGACAACACGGGAGGGAAACAAAAGGGTGAGAATACTTATACAAGATTCTCAGTAGGGCTCCCGACTTTAACATAAGTGTCATCGTCATCGCCCAGCCACTTTGGGTTTCATTATGAAAGAGGTGTACATGCATAGGTTCAGTTTTAATTTCTAAAAGTCCTATTATCCGAAGTGGATTTCTTTTAGCATGAGTCTTGATGGTATGAATGCAGGATATTTTATGTATGCATGGCAATGTTTGAGCATAACAGTTCATGTACTCATCATATATCACTTAATCATAAGCACCAATGGAACAACCACGAAACATATGCATGTGCGTCTTTTAATTTATCATAATTGAACTCTTCAAGTTCCTTTCTTAACTTTTCCACCCTCATCGTAGCCACTAAAATCCACCCAACATGCCGCCCGAATTGTCATAGCCACCAAAACTCCAAATACACCCATCGCCTAGGAATGAGCTCATCCTAACTAGCCGTCGCTAGATTCATACGGGAAAAAGGAGGGGAAATCACATCTCTTTCTAGATCACCCCGTACAACCCTTAACTCGGAAGTCATAATGGGATCATTTCCTCATTAACATATCTCTTCTTGGATCACCCTACAACCCTTAACTGGAAGTCATAATGGGATCATTTCCTCATTAACATATCTCTTCTTGGATTACCCGTACAACCCTTAACTCGAGAAGTCATAATGGGATCATTTCCACTTTATCATATCTTGTATGGATGCAACATGAGCATACAACCATAGAACATCATATAACATGTCCTCTATTCATATCTCATATTCTCATGCATTGTAAACATAGCATACCACATCATCACAACAACATGCCACAAATCCACATATAGTCTCATATGCATGGTATTAACACATTCACATTATCAGGAGTATACCCACTCGTTCTCATTCTCACATCACACCTCCTATCTCATGGTGTCTTATGCTTTGGCCTTTACGGTCTTAAACTTATGTTCTAATTATCTTAACTTTCATTATAGATCTTTATTTCACCTAAGGGATCATTACCTATAATTTCTTCGAATGTTTATGCTTACTAACATAACCAAACAGCACTACATCACTTTGGGCAGAAAATTATCATATGGTTACGAGGCCTAGAATCTCCATCTTTGACCCTTTCTAAGTTCCGTCTTTGCCTAAAGCTCTATAATTAACTCCTAAACCAATTATGAGGGATTCCTATACATATCCACTAACTATAAACCATTTATATAAATCATTTTTCTTAAGTCCAATTATGCTGGAACAGAATTTACAATTTGTGCATCTAAGTGTTCTAGAATTCTCATTTTAAGTCCTTTTTAGTTACTTGTTCTTTCCTAACTTCCCTAAATCATTCCTTGCTTCACTCAAACATAATTTTACACATTTTAACACCATAAAACAGAATTTATATAGTGGCCAAGTGCACAAGGCAGAACCAAAAATACAAGCATCATATAATCACATAATCTCATGATTTAAATGCATATAAGTTGCTAGTTTTCTCTTGGAATAATTTTAGGAACTCAAAACTCTTTTAGAAACCAATTCCTTTCATTAAAATCATACAACAATGGGTAAGGTCAGTAGCTAAAATATTTAGTTCATGCAATAGATTTAAAACACAAAATCTTGTTCATAATGTTCTTTAAGTCACCTAAGCTTAGAAAAATTCCAAGACATAGGCTATGGGCACTTATGATTAGATGAACTCATCCAAGTCCATCATCATCATCACAAGGCCGAAATGGCATTCTTGAAATGCCTCCATTTTCTAAAACTTGTGATACTTGGGCAAGTCTTTGAGCTCTAGGATATTTAAGTGATGGCATAAACTTAAACATACTATGCACTTATTTTACTCTTCATTAGAAAATAAAGTGAGAGCATAAAATAAATATGAGATGCAACCTCATTATTATCTTTAAAGATTAAGTGATGACTTGAAATATAAACATGAAATGCAAGCTTGGAAATTTAAACATGATAATGCAAGTTCATTTAGTTATTCTTGAGAGCTTAGTGATGGCATCAAAATAAACATGCTATGCAAGGCATAAACATAAACATGTGTGCAACTCATTTATCTTAACTAGAGCTCTTACAAGACTTTAGAGGAACATTATAACCTTAACCCAATATGTATCTTAACAACATAAAGTGAGCTTTAGAGTTCTTAGCACCAAGTCTTCAAAGAAGCCTTTGGTTTTGAACTTCATCATCAAGCTCAAGAAAATGGACACAAAACTCAACACTTTCTAAACAAGCATACAAAGAACTAATCATATTCTTTATTTTATTGCTCATGGGCTTCAATCTAGAGTAAACTCTTAGAACGGCCGACCAACTTTAAGGTTGGCAAGGGTAAGCTTAGAGCTCTTTGAAAACATATATTAATTTTCTTAACAAAACTTTAGTGATCTACTTAACATTTTTATCAAACTTTGTTCAAATAAAGGAAAAGGAAACCGAAACATTAAAGGGAAAGGAAAAGAAAACCAGAAAACTTTGAGAAAGAAAAGGAAAGAAACCAAGAGCATATATGGTCCAAGACCAAGATTTTCAAGCTTTAGAGGTTTCTCACATGGCATCACAAGACCATTATCTTGAAACCTCATCATCAAGCTAAAGTTTTTCTCACAAAAGGCTCCAAGGCCGAAAAAGAAAAGAAGGAAAGGCTTGAAAAACCAAGAGAAAACTAGAACCTTTCTTGAAGAAAACAAGTAAAACTTTGAAATAAAACCCCTACCTAAGGAAGTCTTGAAAGAAATGAGAGGAAGCTTGTGTTCTTGAAAGGATGAGAAGACAAAATCTTCTCTTGGAGGAGGAGGAGGATTCGGCCAACAAGGTTTCTCAAGGAAGATGATTTTTCCTTGAGAAAGCAAGCTTGGAAATGGAAAGATTAAGTGTTTGAGAGGTGGTTTGAGGTGAGGGAATGGTGGTTCAAGGTTGTTTGTGGTGGATTGTGGTGGTGGAAATGTTTCTTTGAGAGAGGAAAAGAAGAGCAAGATGAAGAGAACTTTGAGAGAAATGAGAAAAAAGCAAGAAACTAAACTTGGCAAAGCTTCTAAAGTGTAACCAAGTTCTTTAAGGCTTGGTATTTATAGAAAATTGAAACAATGGGGCTGCCAGGAGGAGGAATGGCCGACGGTCTTCATGGCCTTTGGGGAGGAAATATCTTCTAAAACTTGTCATTCAAAGGCATGGTTGGAGGCATGGCTAGGTATGGTTCAAAGTATGGCTTGAGGTATGGTCTTTAAGTGAAACAAAATCAACATGTGATACAAATGGAGGAGGAGGAATTCGGCTAGATTTTCCAGCCAAGGGGGAGGAAGAAATTGTCCATGTAATTGTGGTTTAATGATGTGTTTAGGTGTTTCTTTGATTAAGGTTTTGGTTAGGAGTTTGTAAGAAAGTGTTTAGCTGAGGTAATGGCTAATTAAGGTTGCAAAGACTTGATTAGGGGAGTGTTCTTGCTAGATTAATAATTTAAAACCATTTTCTTAGTCAAATGAAGGTATGGGCACAATTCCTTAATTTAAGGAATTAGAGAGAAAAACACTATTCAAGATTCCATAACTAGGAATCTTGAATCAAAGATGTAATTAGAGTTTAACCAATCAAGCTTAGGCTCTAATTAACCTTAATAAATTATTTTGACTCTAGATTAATTATCGAAATAAATTAATCTTCGATTAGAGCCTAATATTGCTTAGATTTGGTTAATTACGTCATTAGGCTCACTGTACACGTTCTAGGGGCAAAATGGTAATTTCACACTGAAATGCTCGGACTACCTAGCTTAACCTGTTGTTAAACTTCACTTAAAATTGTCATTTAAGACCTTTTGGTAAAGTTCGGTTTCACAAATTAAAACGATGACAACAGCCATAGGGGCGTTTTGGTAATTTCGCGTGTTGGAACTCAAAAATGAGATTCTTCTGTCTATTACCACACATCACACATATAATCCCCTATCACTATCAAAACATCCCCTTGAGGATGGCCAGGGCTGGCAATCCTCATTTTCCGTAAAATGACTTTAGGGTCATTTCGGTCATTTGCACATGAAAAATCTGGCGTTACATTTATGGACCAATGGCACCTAAGACAAAATAGGAATGCGAATGAGGATAAACAAGGGAACGAGACTTGCGGCTGCTAGAACACACCCTACTCTAGTTTTCTTGGTTGATAATATGTTGATATTCATTTCTTAATTTTGGTGTAGTGTTTGGATAAGGTTAAAAAATCATTTTTGTCAAAAGAAGTTTTGACTAGATTGCTGGATTTTCAATTTGGTTGTAGATAGTAAAATTTCATGAATTTTTAGACATATTTGTGGTCATGTTTATGAGCTAGAAAAATTATATGTCGAAGCTAACATCTTAAACTAACTACATGAATTTTCTTGATATTGGTTTTAAGGTATACTACCTTAAAAAAAGTAGAGATTGAAATGGTACTTATGCTGTCTAAATTATTAAAATTGAAGCTGTAAAATTGTCTGATTTTATTACCATAGCAAATGATTGATCAAAACTTTGAAATTTTTACAAGAAGTTGATAATATATTGAAGTATCACCCTAAATTTTATTTTGAGTTGATTCAATCATTTGCTAGGGTTAAAAATTATGAGAATCCTGTCTTAGTTGTGAATAAGTGGTCTCCGACCACTAAAGTTGTACAATTTAGTTAACATGGTTAGGGAACTTTGTTTCCTGTGAAATTTTCAGGGCCTTTTAGATACATTGAAGTATCATGGAGAATTTTTGTGGCCCTTGAATTGACCATTTGACAAGGAAATTAAATGTTTTTAATGGAATCATAAATCTACCAAGGTGCTAGAATGGTGAAAATACCTTAAATTAATGATAGAATGGTATTTAGTCCAAGTATATGGCATATGAATGCATACCAGTTTTTAAAGATTTGTTTTGAGGCATGAATGAGACTCCAATGTAATTGAATGCCTACATGTGATGTAAGCGTACCTTTGAAAAAGAAAAGCACAGATGCGGTTATATGACAAAAGAGAATATGTGAATTTTAGTTATACATGTGTTAACATATGGGGAAAAGAGATAAGGCTTATGTGGTTTAAAGAGGGAAAGCAAAAGCATGGACTTCCCTGAGAATTTTGTGAGTCAATAGATGTAGTGGCTAGGAATAGAACTATGTGTGATTTGAAAATGGAAAAAAAGGAAGTCCAATTATCACGAATTGGAATGAGCTCATGTCCTAACAGTCTATTGTCCTTTGTGGAGTTACTTATTACAGATATCACTTGGAGAGAAATTAAGCCTTCTCTATGTTAAAGAAAATAGATAATGGCACTAAATCAGTTCATTGTCTATAAGAGAAAATGCATGATTGTCATTATGAATTCTATAATTCTTTATGCATATGACCTTGCATGATATTACTTATAGATGAAATTGCGAGTTATGTCTATTTATACTTGAAGGAGTACTCTCCTGAGAATTATATAATATTCTCATCCCTATGTGTATATGTTGTATTGTACTTAGACTTACAGATGCGTCGGTGATCTTCTTCCTTGATTCACCCCAATGGCAGTGGCACTATGACTCGGATTTGGATTCGCTTTACGTTGTAGTACATTCTCATATTCAAGCTTACGTGTTTTTCAGCCATTCGTTTAACACTTCTACTTTTGCCATCAAGTTTGACCTATGTTTCCCTTATGATGGTGTGCCTTTACATATGGCACACCCTATGTTTGTAGCTCCACCTCACCACCTATGCCCCCTCCTAGAGATGACCCTTCCATCCTCTTCCTGAACTCTAATCACCAGGTTGGATGCCCCTATAGGAGAAATGCCATTGTACCAATGGCAGCATGAGACATCCAGGGACTCTTGATGTGTATATGGTGGTAGTGTAGTATTAGAAACCCACCAGCTCAAGATGATCCTAATAAATGTTGTTGAGATCCATTTCTATTTGTAAAAGAGAAAATTTTGTTGGGACTTGACTTCGAGCAGGTAGACTAGATACGGAGGTGTTTCTTTTTGCAAATTGGGTCCTGACTAGCTTAGAAGTTAACCAATTTGTTTTCCAATATAATGTACATATTGTAAACTAAAAAACAAAACTAATGATGTTCATATATGTGTATACGAGCTTTGCAACACACATGTCTCAATTACTTTATTTCATTTATTTCAACTAGTATAGATTATAAACATAAGTAATGCTTTTCTAATTAATGTGTTAACACTCAACTAAAACATGGTAATTAGGAGGTTGTTACATACTGCACTTCAGAAAGTTCACTTCACAATGAAACATTGAACTTTACTGAAAAGAGGGAAAATTTGAAATTCAAATTTGAAGTTAAGCCTAGTTACACACATCGTCTCTTCTAACTTGGTCAATCACTCCAGCTTCTAAAAGGAAGTGTTCAGAAACCAATCGTTCACAAATTAAAAAAAGTAGTTTATGAAGATAGTCTAGAAACTACTATCTTACAATGACTTCTGCAATAGTCTAACACAAGATGAGCTACTCCTCTAGACTGCATTTCCAAGACACAACTGATGATCAACATGTGTCACTTGGACAACAGATCAAGGAAAACGATCATAAATGCAAACCATCTATAAATACATATGTTGAGCCTTCAAAGGAGTGATCTTGACGAAGAATAAGTGCTGTACACTGCAAACTTTCTCCTCATCTTTCTTTGAAGTTTATTACTTCTTGTTTCCACATTCTTAGTAGATAACACATTATTCCAAAGAAGAATAGTTAGAACTCATTCAAGTTTTTCCTAGGACATTCATTGTATATTTTACGAAAATTTGAGTGTAGGTTAGTTTGAGTGGCAAAACCAAACACAAACCTTTGTATCCTCTATCTAGCAAAGATCGTGAGATAGCTTGGAGAGCTACGAAATTACTTGCAATGCGTCAGGAAGGTGTTCTTTGTAACGCCCCAATTTATATTTCCATTTAGAAATTACCAAATTACCCTAGGTAATTTTTACATATAATTCAAGACCAAACAATCCTCAATAAAGGAATAAGACATTAGAAGAGAGGTTAGGAGCAATTTGTACTAGAATCGCAAACCCAATTTTCTGACGTGTAAAATGACCAAAATGCTCCTAGGTCATTTTACCCTAAAAATGAGGATTGTGGGCCCCGTCGTCCTCAAGGGGATGTTTTGACAATAATAAGGGATTGTTTGTGTTATGTGTGTTAATAGAGGAGAAGAATCTTAATTTTGAGCTCAACGCGAAATGACCAAAACGCCCTGCGGTTTTAAAATTGCACTGAGCCCGAACCTCACTAAAATGTTTTAAAAGATGTTTTTAAGCTATGATTGGTCAATGGTTAAGCTCGGGTGGCCTCGGGCAGTTTTTGAGTAAAATTACCGTTTTGCCCCTATCTTTGTGCATTTTGCGAATTTTGATATTTTCGATTTGCTAGAAACCTAAGCAATATTAGGCTCTAATTAAAGGTTATTAAATTCTAGTTACTAATTTAGAGTCAAAATTATTTATTTAGAATTATTAGAACCCAAAATTTCTTGAAAACACCCAAATTGCTTACTAATTCACCTAAGTCCTTAATTGCAAATTCTCTAAATTGCAAAGATACCTACCTACACCTATATAATACATGAAACACACAAATTTTCTCCTTCTTGGGGCTGTAATGGACGAATTATTGGTGCCTCCATGCATTAAAATATTTCTCAAATTTGGCACAAAACTCAAGGTATGAAAACAAGGAATCATGAAACATAATTCCATGTTTTAAGCCATGAAACAAGAACATGTTCTTCCTCCCTTTGTCCTCCCTAAAATCTGCCACCTATGCCTCCTGCATGTGTCCATTCTTGAGCTTCAAAATCTCTATAAATAGGCATGCTTAAGGAGTTTTAGAAGCCTTACTCATAATTGTACACTTCAAAGTTTTTCCAAAACTCAAAAACTTTCTTTCTTCCTCCCCCTTGGCCCAATTCTCTCTTCAACTTTTCAAGGAGATTTTCTTTCATTTCACTCAAAGAAACCAAGTTCTCTTCCTTTCCTTCAAACCAAATTAGGTAGGGTGTAGTTTCTAAACTTATTTCTATGCTTTGAGGAGTTGTGTTCTTAGCTCAAAATGTTGAAATAATGAACCTCCACATGCTTTTTCATTTCAGTTCTTCCTTTTCTTTTTCCTCTTGGTATTCGGCCAAATGGCCTAAATGGGACTAGGATGATAGCTTGATGATGAGGACCTTGAGGGTGGGTTGTGAATCCATCACAAGTTAGGCCTCTAAAGCTTGAAAGTTCCACTTGAAGCAAAACTTTAAGGAATGATGTTGTTATGCTAACCTTGAACTTAGAACTCTATGTTAAATTAGTTTTCATTATAATTGATTTCAAAAGTGTTGATGTTCATCTTTTAATCCATTTCCTTGAGCTTGATGATGAGATTCAAGCCATAAGGTTCTCTTTGAAACCTTGGCACAAAGAACTCTAAAGCTCACTTTGTCTTGCTAAGATATATATTGGGTTAAATTTATATTTCTCTAAAGTCTTGGTGGAGCTCTAGTAAAGAAATAAAATGAACTTGCATCCATGTTTAAGTTTATGCCTTGCACATCATGTTTACTTTTAATGTCATCACTAAATTCTCAAGAATAAATAAATGAACTTGCATTTCTCATGTTTAAATTCTAAGCTTGCATTTCATGTTTATGTTTCAAGTTGTCACTTAATCTCCAAAGATAATAAAGAGGATGCATCTCATATTTATTTTATGCTCTCACTTTATTTTGTAATGGCTAAAAGAATCAACACATGGCATGTTTATTATTATGTCATCACCTAAGAATCCTAGAGCTCAAAGACTTGCCCAAGTATCACAAGCAAAGTTGGAAAATGGTAGCATCCTAAGGATGCATATTTCGATCAAGTGATGATGATAGGTTTGCCTAAGCCTCATCTAGTCACAAAGACCAACAAGTCATGTTTCAAGATTTTTCTTAAGCAAAGAAATAAGGTTCTTGGAACCATGGTAATAAGAACTCTAAAGTTCACTTTCAATTTCCTTAAGATTATTGGAATCAAAGAATTCATTCTTTAAGAAGTCTTGAGTTTTGGAGCTTAATAAGATGTAATAAGGATTCTTTTCTCTTCACTTGGTCCATGCAACTACCACCGCTCAGTTTCTTTTATTTCAAGCTCTTGCATTATGTTTAAATTTCCAAGTCTGCATAATCATATTTATATTTCAAGCAAATCACCTTAATTCTTGAATATAATAATATGGACTTGCACATCATGTTTAAATTTCAAGTCTTGCATATCATGTTTATATTTCCAAGTTATCACCTTATAAAGACAAGATTAAAATGAGGTTGCATAGCATGTTTATGATTCTAGTTATCACCCAAATCTCTAAAGCTCAAGACTTGCTCCTTTTATCTTAAGTGAAAATTTTAATCGTGAAGATTCTTTCAATGTATAAATCGGCCTCATCATTAAGGTAGGCCTAAAGTGATTTTAAATAAGCTGATTTAGTTCTAAAATTTCTTTCAAGAGTAACAAAAAGAATTAGTTTTTAAAAGAGTTTTAAGGCTTTGCAAAGATTTAGGATATAGTATCTTACTTGTACTTAAAAATGTGATTTTAAGCAATTATGTGAGGTTCATGATTCAGCCACTGATCTGAGTTTAGTACTACTGTATGATGATAATTTGATATGTTTATTGTTGAGGAACAATTCTATGCATGTTAGAAGATAAACTAGCTACATAAAACAACCATAAAGCTAGACTTTAGCTAGTTTTTGATCCCTTTAAATTTAGTCACTGCCAAATATGTTTTTGTATGTTATAATTCTGTCTAAGATTGGTTAGCCACGAAAAATTTGGTAACAATTAGTATAGGATTGATCCAAACACTAAAAAAATGAAACTAGCAACTAGAAAACTGTAAAAGCAAGATTTCTAAAACTCTAAAGAATAGAATTTATACATTCTGTCCAGAACCCTTAGAAGTTATAAGAATCTGGTTTTATTATGTTTAGATAAGTGAGAATGATTCATAATTGGTTTAGTAATTAATTTTAGCTTCATAGGGAAAGCCGGTAAGAAAAAGGGTTAAAAACACAACTTTTAGCACACCATAAAACCTTGAAAAAGATTTATTGCCTATGCTTCCTCATATAGTTTAATAATTCTCTTAAGGCTTATAATTAATGGTAATAATAGTAATGAGTCCCTTAGATACATAAGAAATTAGTTTGATAATTAAGGTTACCCGATTTTAGAGTTCGGTTGTTTAAGGGAGCTTTATTGTGAGAATTTTAGATGACATCTTTTGATGCTTTGGAATGTCAGTTATATGATGATGTAATGCCTATTGAGAATTTGATATTATTGAATGATTTCATGGCTTGCATGTTATAGTTGCTGTTGCAAACAATGAGAATGCTTATGCATGAAATATGAGATATGTCATGATAATTATGAATGATGAGTTGCATTATGATATAACATGCAAAGACTTAATGGCGACTTAAAATTATGAGGAAATGATCCTTTGGACCCATCAGACTATAAGTGGTGAAAAGGTGATCCTAAGAAAATGATCCTTTGGACCTATCAGACTATAGGTGGTGAAAAGGTGATTCTTGCCCCTAGCCCATTATCTCAAAAGGGTAGAGTTGGGACTTTAACTTATCAAAAGGGATAAGTATATGCTAGTGACGACTAATAAGATATGAGCTCATAACCTAGATTACTCCCAAAAGGGTGGAGTATAGGGTGGCCTAGGAAAATGATGATGAAAGTAACTTTAAGTCACCTAAGGAACTAAGTAACGTATTATGTGATTATGATGTTCTTCTATGCATAGCATTTATGAGATGATGATGAGAAATATGATGTTCTTCTATGCATAGTATTTATGATATGATGATGAGGAATATGATGTGGTCTTATGCATAGCTATGTTATTATGATAAGCTAATGAGATATATGATAGGAAAAGTTCATTATAAATATGACATGCTAAGTTTATGATGCATTACAAGACGCATGATTAAAACTAACGGACCTCGGTAAAGTATATTTCCAAAACTTAGTAAATGAATCTTAGCATGCTCACTATTTCATAATAACCTCGAGGTTCCTGAGGACGATGATGATGACACGATGCATATGAGGTGAGTACCCTACTGAGATTCTTTTATAAGTTTCTCACTCCTTCTTTCTTTCCATCTCGTCTTCAGAAAGTAAATGTGATGTTCGTGATTTCCGTTGATGCTCTCACCTGGTAGATACACTTGAGCTTGTGAACCAGCTTATCATCCTTGAAGAAACGTATCGCTAAACCTTGCACGTGAGCTCATATATCTATCCCTATTTTGGGGTATTATTATTATTAGGTGCCGCTAATAGATGTTCTTCCATCCATATTCTATTTATGTTTTGTTTGATTGACTACACCTAGCCTAACTCTGTTGGACAAATATCTACGTGTTATGTAATTATAGATGTCATATGATGGAGCCAATATGATATGTTTTTCATTATATGCCCATTGGTTTTCCGCTTTATCGATTATCGTTCACGCTATGCGAGGCTCACGTTTTCAATCATGTTTTTTTTTAAAAAAATGGCTTGTAATTTCATTAAGTATTTTCAAAGTATGGTTAAATAACTGAAGCAAAGAGTAAAGTCTAGTAATTAATCAGATGACCTAGGCTTATTAGGTTAATTATTAGGGTGTTACATTCTTGCTAATCACAATTTAGCTTGGAGAGGTTGGTCAAAGAGTACTCAAGGTTAGCTTGGAGAGGATAGTACAAGACTACTCAAGTTCAGCTTGAAAACTGGTGAATAACTACTTTGGTTGTGACAGGAGAGTGTACTTGTTGTTCACGTTCAGCTTGGAGAGGCTAGTTAACAACTACTTGGTTTGTAACAATAGAAGTTGCTACTGTAAGAGCTTCAAGGCTGTTGCAAGGACTATCCTATTTCTTTCTTGGTTTGAGAAAGGTTTGGTAGAACTCAACGTCATTAGGAATTGGATGTAGGCAAGATTAGCCAAACCAATATACCAATATTTGTAGTATTTTATCTTCCCTTAACTCTTTTATATTCTATGCTTTGTGAATATTAATCTATGTTTACCTTTCTACTATCTTTTACACTAATTTATTATATTCTTGGTAGTTTAGAAAGTACGTTTCTGAAGCATCTAATGTTATTTCCACTTGCACCAAGCTTAACGCTTGGTAGTAATCCGTTAAGCTTTCAGAAATCGAAAAAGAAGGAAGAAAGAGCAAAGAACGATTTAACCCTCCCTTCTCGTGTGCTTTTTCACCTACAAGTGGCATCAAAGCTCAGGTTTCTAAGGGATTGAGCAATCCAATGACTGTAGAGGACAAAAGATCTGGGAAAATGGCATAGAATATTCATATAGCAGAAGGACACTCTATTAATAGACCGTCATTCTTTGATAGTGGAGACTATGCCTATTGAAAGGATTGCATGGAGCTATTCATAAAATACATAGTCTTGACTTGTGGGAAATAATACAAGAAAGTGATGATGTTCCTACCAAAGAAGTTATAGGAACTGATGGTGCACCTTCAACATCAAGAGATGTCCCAAGGAGTAGGTGGACAGAACAACACAAATCCAAAGTTTAGTTGAACTCCAAAGCTAAATACCTCTCACGTGTGCACTAAGTAAGGTTGAATATGATAAAATTATTGCTTGTGACAGGATGAAGGAGATATGGGACAACTCCACATGCTACACGAAGGGACTGATCAAGTTAAAGAAACTAAGATCAATATGATAGTCCGTCAATGTGAAATATTTAAAATGGCAGATCAAGAAAGTATTGATGAAATGACCATGAGGTTTATGCATATCATAAACCAACCGAAGGGTCTCAACAATAGGTATTCTAACTTAGAAATAGTTAGAAAAATACGAGAAGCCTTGGCTACCCAAAGTCACAACATCATAGAGGCCAAAGTCTTACAGACTCTTGGCCTAGATGTTCTCATTTGTGCTCTCTAAAATGCATGGTGAATCCATTAAGAAGAGTAATTCTATGGCCTTGAAGTCATCTTATTAGAAGCAGTACAAAGCTAAAGCAATGAAAGTTGCTGAAACCTTTGATGAAGAGGAAGAATCTGAAAAAAGACTGAAGAAAAAGATGGAGATGAGATCTCCATGCTAGTGAAAAAGATGTCCAAAGCCTGGAAAGGTAAGACAAGAAAAAGCAAAAGACATATATCTTAAGAAAGACAGAAAGACCAAGGGAAAGCCTGAAAACATCATCTACTACAATTGTGGTGAGAAAGGACATTTCAAACCTGAATGTCCAAAGCTCAAGGGTCCACAAAATCTTACTCTAAGAAAAAAGGGATGTTGGCCACCTGAGTGACTTTGATGAATAAAAGGATGGATCAGAAGGCCATGATGAGCTAGAAGATGTTGCCAATCTATGCTTTATGACTGGCTATACTTCAAAAATTGAACGTAAGGTAAATAAATCTAATTCCAATCTTTCATATGATGATTTATTAGCTTTGTATGATGAGTTGTTGGAAAATTCTAGACTATTTACTTTCACTATTTCAACCTGAAGAAAATATCAAAAGGCCGTTATGGAGGGTGAATTGGCCAAGTCAGAAGCTAAGAATCTTAGGCTTGAGAAAGAAGAAATAAAAGGAGAAAACAAATTTTTAAACATAAAACTATATGGCTTTGAAGTTGAAGTCACTAAAAATAATGAGAAATATCATAACATCATTTCTGAACTTGAAAGGACTTCAAAGCTTCTGAAATCTAACCTTGAAAAGATGGTGAAAGGTTCAAAAAATCTTGAGCTAATGCTTGGAGATCAGAGGCCATATTTTCAAAAGATTAGGTTGGGATATGAACAGAAAATGGATAGGAAAGGAAAAACAACTCAACCAAAGAAAGTATAAAATAAAGTCTCTTGCACCTTCTACCATAAGAAAGGACATCCTCCAGATAAGTGTTTTTTGAGAAAGAAATCTATCAAAAGAGATAAGAAACCTCCTGAGAAAACTAACCCAAAAGGACCCAAGAAAGTTTGGGTACCAAAATTAAAAACCATTTCCATTATAGGTGTGTCTACGAAAACATACTGATTTGGGTACCAAGGGACACACGGGTGACGCTCCAAGCACTTGTTCAAATCCAGAAACTGGATTAGAAGCATGAAGCCTAAGATTTCTCAATGTGTCAAATCCAATGATGGAAAGAGCTCAAATAGGACCTTGCGATGTCTTTAAAGAATTGGAAGAAAGACTTAAGGGCATGGATCTCAAGGAAGCCTTGAAAAGAATGCATATGAAAGCAAGATCTTCAGAAAGTAAACTCCAGAACAAAAATATTTCAAAAAGTTTGCTCAAGACTACAAAGGCAATAGAATGTGTCATTTTTTAATACAAAGAAAAGCCATCTGAAAATGAAAGAAAAGCTGAAGAACTTCAAAATAGAGAAACTACAAGGGAGCTTCTATCTAAAAAAGGCAGTTTTAAACAAAGTTCTAGAAATATTTCCAAGGGTGTGAGAATCATATCATCCCTTAGAAATATGTCAAACTGTTTCATTTTTCGACGAAACCTGAATGTAGTGAAGAAGCTTTGAGTGATCAAAGTTAGGTGGATGTTCTGAAGAAATGCTTGACCTCTTGAAGAAAAGCGAAGTCATTCAGATCAAAGCAAGCCTTCAAGGGATTCACTCTTTACCAGACAAATGTTAAGTCTACTTTTAAAATGGATTCCTTTCTAGGAAGCTTATGTAAACTCTCTTGGTTTTGAAAGTAAAGACCTTCCTTACCATGTTTTCAAGCTCGCAAGGCACTTATAGATTAAAACAAGCTCCTCAAGCTTGAAAGGAAGAGTGCCTGAATGCTGTTGCTTCTTCATGCAAAGAAGTCGAATCCCATTACTTTTTCTACTATTGAAGCTGAATATGTAGCTGTTGCAAACTGCTACACCCAAATGCTACAATAAGGAATCAACTGGAAGATTATCACCTGAGGTATTCCAAAATCCCTATCTTTTGTAATGATACTAGCACTATTAATCTTGCTAAGAACCCTATTTAGCACTCTAGATCCAAGCACATCGATGTCAAACTCTTCTTTTTTGGGATCATGTTTTGAAAGGAGATGTTGAGTTAATTCTTGTAAATAGTGAGGACCAAGTGTCAGATATATTCACAAAATGTAACACCCTAATATTTAACCCCATACGCCTAGGACGTATCAAGACTAATTATTAGTTATTACTTCTCTTTAAATTCATTTATAAAATACTTAGTGGAAAATACGTAATTTTTTTTTGAAATGATTCATATAAAACAAAGTGCGAGCCTTTGCGCGTAACATAAACAACGTGAAGCGGAAGAATAAATAAAACATACAGAACATAAACATTAAAGAACACATCCATCATAAACATCATTCCTCATTACATTAGATAATATAGTTTAGTACATCACAATAGAAATATAACAAAAACATAAAGTCTTACCCATACTAGTGGGAGAGCTTGCAGGACAAAGACATAAAATAAGAAAACATGATAACAAATACATGGAACAACCCCAAAAGATAAGCACCTAACTATCGCTACCCTCTCTCTCCAAGCCTACTGGCGATGCCGATTTCAGTTGGGGAGATGTAGCCCGCGAACTGACGAAGCTCCTCGGATGTAGCCCAATGGAGAGGGATCTAGGCATAGCAATCGAGGGAACAGTGTGGCCTCCGCGTCGTGGTCGCCTCTCGGCTATCGACGCGCCTCGCATGCCTCGCTGGGTGACCATGTCCTCGCTACCTCCTCCGACCCATAGGAAACGAAGGGAAGAGCCCTCCAGGATCAGCCTCTGATCGAGAACGGGAACATACTCGGATATCGCATGCCTCCAACGAGGAAGGTTGAGCACGACGGTCTCGCTCATCTCGGTCGTGTCCTCTCAAAGATCAGGTCATCGCCAAAGGGTGAAGTCGGATCGAAGCGATAGCTGGAGACGGGGAAAGCAAAAGGGCGTCCCACGTATGCAAAAACGCACCTCACAATGACCCTTGAAGTGGTAAGACTGATGCTCGGGGTCATAGTGCACCTCCCATATGGGCGGGTCAATGAAAATCACGAACGACGCCATCGATATCTGAAGACGTAACGGAAAGAAAGAGAGAGGGGTGAGAATTCTTACTAAAGAATCTCAGGGAAGTCCTCTATCCTAGTGTCATCGTTTACGTCCCAGGAACCTTGGGTTTATTATGAAAAGGTTAAGCATGCATTAGTTCATTATGGAGTTTTCGCAAAGGTATTTATCCAAGGTCCATGTCTTTTATAATGATTCTTAATGCATGTATGCAACATAATATTTCATGGATGCATGGCAGCACTTTAGGTAAATCAAACAATAATTCAAACAACATTTGAGTGGCATGAAACTTTTCTTTGAACATCTTTCCTTTTCTCATACTTGTGACACCAATAATATAGTAACCGCACCCCTTAAACTAGGCTATGAGCTCATACCTTAACTAGTCGTCACTAGTTCTTACTTATCCTCTTGATAAGCGAATCATAAACATAATCATAATCATCATAATCCCGACTCCCAGAGTACGGGTAGGGGGCCTAAGGATCACCCATCATGGGACTTTTTCCTTCTTCGAAACGCATCGACTGGTTAAGACCAACGACTTTGTCCGCTTTGGCAGGCTAATGTCTATGCCCTCACGGTTTTACCTTCTCCTCAGCAGGAGAAGTACGTCTCGGTGTGTCACCTTAAACATCATATACTTTCATCCTTCGAAACGCATCGACTTGGTTAAGACCAGCGACTTTGTCCGCTTCGGATGGCTCACGTCCATACCCCCACGGTTTACTTTCTCCTCCAGGAGAAATGCGTCTCGGCATATAACTTTAAACTTCATTTTTCTCAAAAACTTTCTTTATCCCTCAAATTTGACGGAAATTCGGGCATAACAGCTACTCTCCGAATTTCCTCAAATTTGAGTCATGCCACATAATTTCAGTCACATGCATCATTTTCATGGAACTTTCTCATTGCAATAACTTTCTAGTTCACATGAGCATATTCCTCAATTTCATTCATAGCTTTGAAACATTATGCATCTCAAACACAACATTTCATCATATCACCAAATCAAGTCATGCACATAAAGTTTCATGCTCAAGGAACTTAACATAATCACATTATCATAAGTGTGCACGAGGTTCATCATCATAATCATACTCTCTCCACCTATCTCATAGTATCTTATGCTTTGACCCTTACGGGCTTTAAACTTGCATTTCGGTCATTCTAATCCTCGCTAAGGATTTTTATAACACCTAAGGGATCATTACTTAAAATTCTCACTAAGTTTTAGGCACACTTAAAATTCCAAACAGCATTATGTAGTTTGGGCCGGAAAAATATCATATACTTACGGGGCTCTAGAATCTCCGTTCTTGACCCTTTTTAAGATCCGTCTTCGCCTAAGGCTTCATAATCAATCCCTAAACCAATTATGAGGGATTCCTAGGCATGTTTACTAAGTTATAACTTACTTTTCCTCAATTTAGCTTTGCTGGACAGAATCACATTTTGCCATGTCTAAGTGTGCTAGAATTCCTATTTTAAGTCCTTATCATCACCTTAAGCTTAGTAATTAATACCTAATCATTTATGAAAGGTTTTTATGCATATCCTACTGATTATGAACCATTTACACTTGAATTAATTATGCTGGAACAGTTTTGCAAATTTGTGCATTAAGGTGTTCTAGAATTCTCATTCTTGATCCTTTTAAGTTACTTATTCTTTTCTAACTTCTCTAAATCGATCCTCCCTTCACTCAAACATAATTTTACACATTTTAACACCTTAGAACAACATTTGTACAGCAGCCAATCATGAAGGGCAGAACCGAAATCATAAGCCCATAAAATCACATAATCTCATGAATTAAAATGCATACAAGTTGCTAGTTTTCTCTTGGAACAATTTTAGGAACTCAAACTCTTTTAGAAGCCAATTTATCTCATTAAAATCATTAAAGTCCAAGCAAGATCAGTAGCTAAATTAATTTTCTCATAAAATAGATTTAAAACATATAATCTCATTCATAATGCTCCTTAGGTACTCCTAAGCTTAGAAAAATTTCAAAACATGGCTATGGGCACTTGTGATTAGATGAACTCACACCAAGCCCATCATCATCACCACAAGGCCGAAATGGCTTCATTGAAAAACCAACGTTTTCTTAAAACTTTACATTGGATACTTGGGCAAGTCTTTGAGCTCTAGACCATTTAGGTGGTGACATAAATTTAAACATGCTATGCAACTCATTTTACTCTTCTTTTAGAAAATAAAGTGAGAGCATAAAATAAATATGAGGTGCACTCATTTATTATCTTTAGAGTTTAAGTGATGGCGTAAAATATAAACATGATAGACAAGAAAGTAAACATGAAATGCAAGGTTCAATTCTTTATTTTAGTGCTCTAGGCCTCTTGGGTGTTTACCCCAAATCAACAATCAACTTTAAGGTTGAAATAGGTAGGCTTTGAGATTTATTAAGTGATGATGCACATTCTTGTTTTAATCTTTAAGTTGCTTAGTGATAGCTTGAAAATAAACATGCTATGCAAAGCATAAAAGTAAACATGAATGCAACTCCATTTTAATCTTAACTAGAGCTCTTACAAGACTTTAAAGGAACATAAAAACCTCAACCCATTATGTATCATAAAGTGAGCTTTAGAGTTCTTAGCATCAAGACACCAAAGAAGTCTTATGTTCTTTGAACATCATCATCAAGCTCAAGGAAACGATTTTCAAGAGACAACCTTTCAAACAAACATAAAAGGGCTACCTTAACATTTTTAGCAAACTTTGTTCAAGAGAGGAAAGGAAAAACTGAAACCATTGAAGAAAAAGAAATAAAAACCAAAGCTTGGACAAGGCAAAAAGGAAAAACCAAAACCTTAGAGGAATGAAGGCCAAAACTTTGAACTAGGAAAAACCAAGGAGGAACCAAATCATAAAGGAAAGGAAATGAAAAACCAAAACTTTGAACTTGCAAAGAAAAGGAAAAACCAAGTTTGTATATGGTCCTAGACCAAGATCCAAGCTTTAGAGGTTTCTCACATGGCAAACACCAAACTATCTCCATGAGACCTCATCATCAAGCTAAAGATTGGTTTGTAAAATGGCCTCATGGCCGAAAATAAAGGGGGAAAAAAAAAGTTTGAAACCAAGAGAAAACTAGAAACTTTTCTCAAGAAAGTAAAGAAAACTTGAAAGAAAACCCCTACCTAAGGAAGTCTTTGAAATGGAAGAAAGAAAGCTTGATTCTTGAAGAGTTTGAGAAGACAAAATCTCCTCTTGGAAGTGATGATGGATTCAGCCAAAGAGGAAGCTCAAGGAAGATGATTTTTCCTTGAGTTTCTAAGCTTGGGAATGGAAAGTTTAAGTGTTTGAGGGATGGTTTAAGGTGAGGTAGTGGTGGTTTATGGTTGTTTGTGGTGGCTCAAGGTGGTGGTGGTGGTTCTTTGAGGAAGGAAGAAAAAGAACTTAGAGGAAGGGAAAATGAGAGAAAATGAGAGAAAGTGCAAGGAAACTCAACTTAGCAAATGATCAAAAAGGTGTCCAAGCTTTCCAAGGTGTGGTATTTATAAGGAATGAAATGTTGTGGCTAATTTAGGGGGGAGGGTTGGCCAAAATTCTTGGCCTTGGAGGGAAGGAAAATATCTTCCAAAGCTTGTCTTGGAAGCTTGGTTAAAGTGCTAGCTTAGGTGTAGTCAAATCCTAGCTTTTGCATAGCCTTTTTGGATGAAATTTGAATTCAAAATTTGTGGCTTTTGGGGGAAATTCTAACTAGATTAATAATTTTAAAATAATTCTTTTGGTCAAAAAGGTGGTAGACAAATTTCCTTGATTTAAGGAAATTGGAGAGAGAAAAACACTATTCATTACTTTTTGATTAGACATCTTGAATTAAAGAATGTAATTAGAACTTGACTAAGCAATTTTAGTTTCTAATCAACCTTAATAAATCATTTTGACTCTAGATTAATTATCGAAATAAATTAATCTTCGATTAGAGCCTAATATTGCTTAGGTTCCGCTAATTGCTTCATTAGGCGCACTGTACACGTTCTAGGGGTAAAATGGTAATTTGCACTAAAACTACTCGAACCTTCCTGGCGGCTAAACATCAAATATTACTCTAAAACATCATTCTAAACTTCCTGAAAATTTCGGGCTCAAACGGCACATTTTACCCGTGTAGAGCACGGGGTATTTTGGTCATTTTGAGCCGAAAGTTTAGAAAACGAGATTTTCACCTCGAAAATCATTCATAACAACGTAATCCCCTCTAAACATCGAGTTGACCCATTCGAGGGTTGGGCAACTGCCCTTTAATTTCTGGAAATGACCTCAGGGCATTTCAATCATTTGTACTCTCCAGAAATCTGGGCGTTACACAAAACCATTAGCTGAAGATCATTTTTGTGTTTTAAAAAGGCTTTTAAACTTAAAGGATTTTATATTCCATAAGCATTCATGCATAAACTGTAACGCCCTAACTTTTACTATCATTTAGAAATTACCGAATTACCCTAGGTAATTCTTATATAAATTCTAACCGAACAATCCTCAATAGAGGAATATAACATTAGAAAAGAGGTTATGAGCGATTCCTGCAAGAGTCGCAAGCCCCAAATTTCTGGACGTGTAAAATGACCAAAATGCCCTTGAGGTTATTTTACAAAAATGAGGATTGTGGACCCTGGCCCCTCAAGGGGATGTTCTGAGGATAATAGGGGATTGTTTGTGTTATGTGTGTTAATAGAGGAGAAGAATCCTAATTTTGAGCTCGACGGAAATGACCAAACGCTCCTGCTTTTAACTTCTGATTTGTGTGCCGACTTAGCCCGAACCTCACTAAAATGTTTTAAAACATGTTTTTAAGCTATGATTAACCATTAGTTAAGCTCGGGTGGTCTCGGCAATTTTTAAGTAAAATTACCATTTTGTCCCCTTTGTGGTTTTGCGAATTTTGAGATTTTGATTCGTATAGCGAAACCTAAGCAATATTAGGCTCAAATTAAAGGTTATTAGATTCTAATTATTAATCTAGAGTCAAAATTATTTATTTAGATTGATTAGAACTTAAAATTGCTTAAAACACTCAAATTGCTTACTAATTCACCTAAGCCCTTAATTGTAAATTCTCTAATTTGCAAAGATACCTACCTACACCTAAATAATACATGGAACACACAAATTTTATCCTCCTTGGGCTGTAATGCACGAAATTTTGGCCCATAATGCATCAGAAAATTTGTCAAAGAATGCACAAAAACCAAGGTATGAAAACAAGGAACCATGAAAACATGATTCCATGTTTTAAGCCACCAAACAAGATGATTTTTCCTTCCTTGTTTCCTCCTCAAATTTAGTCAGATTTTCCTCCTCCTCTTGTCCATACATGAGCTTGAATTCTTCTATAAATAGGCATGCTTAGAAGTCATTAGAGACTTGCTCAAAAATTTCACAACTTCAAGTTTTTCCTAAGCTCAAAAACTTTCTTTCTTTCTTTCCCCTTGGCCGAAATTCTTTCTTCAACCTTTCAAGGATATTTTGTTTCATTTCACTTCAAGAAACCAAGTTCTCTTCCTTTCCTTCAAATAAAATTAGGTAGGGTGTTGTTTCTAAGTTCATTTTATGCTATGACAAGTTATGTTTCTAGCTCAAAAATGTTGAATCAATGAACATTTTCTATGGCTTTTTCAATTCAATTTTCTTCCTTCTTTCTTTTGAGTAATTTGGCCTTATGGCTTAGATTATGATGAGACCATGGTTTGATGATGAGGTTCTTGAGTGTTGGTTGCAAAGCCTTCACAAGTTAGACCTCTAAAACTTGAAGGTTCCACTAGTTTTTAAAGCTTTATAATTTCAGTTTTTCTTCCTTATTTTTTCTTCCATGGTTTCGGCCAAATGGCCTAAGAAGGAATGAAATGATGGCTTGATGATGAGGACCTTGAGTATGGGTTGTAAATCCATCACAAGTTAGGCCTCTAAAGCTTGAAAATTCCACTTGATGCAAAACTTTAAAGAATGATGTTTTTATGATGTAAAAAAATAAAGATCTTGAGTTTAGAACTTGAAAGATGTATTTTTCACTTTGTCTTGCTAAGATATATTGGGTTGAATTTATATTTCTCTAAAGTCTTGGAGGAGCTTTAGTAAAGAAATAAAATGAACTTGCATCCATGTTTAAGTTTATGCCTTGCATAACCATGTTTACTTTCTATGTCATCACTAAATTCTCAAGAATAAATAAATGAACTTGCATATTCATGTTTAAATTTCCAAGCTTGCATTTCATGTTTATGTTTCAAGTTGTCACTTAATCTTCAAAGATAATAAAGATGATGCATCTCATATTTATTTTATGCTCTCACTTTATTTTATAATGACTAAAAGAATGAATGCATGGCATGTTTATTATTATGTCATCACCTAAGAATTTTAGAGCTCAAAGACTTGCCCAAGTATCACAAGCAAAGTTGGAAAATGGTAGTATCCTAAGGATGCATATTTCCTTAAGATTATGGGAGTCAAAGAATTCATTCTTTAAAAGTCTTGAGTTTGGAGCTTAATAAGATGTAATAAGAGTTCTTCTCCTTTAGGTCCAGTGCGACTGGGCTTCCTTCTTAAGATTCTCTTCTCCTCCACTTGGTCCAGTGGACTACCGCTTCAGCTTGCATCATGTTTGCAATTCCAAGTTATCACCTTATAAAGATAAGATTAAAATGAGGTTGCATAGCATGTTTATGATTCTAGTATCACCTAAATCTTTAAAAGCTCAAGACTTGCTCATTTTATCTTAAGTGAGAATTTTAATCATGAACATTCTTTCAATGTATAAATTGACCTCATGATTAAGGTAGGCCTAAAGTAATTTTTAAATAGCTACTGAGTTGGTTCTATAATTTCTTTCAAGATTACCAAAAAGAATTAGTTTCTAAATGAGTTTTAAGAATTAAAATGATATTACGGGAAACTAATATCTTGCATGTACTTAAAATAAGATATTAAGCAATTATGTGAGGTTCATGATTCAGCCACTGATCTGAGTTAGTATTACTATGATTTGATATGTTTGAAGTTGTGATAATTATGTTTATTGATAAGGAATAATTCTATGCATGTTAGAAATAAAACTAGCTTCCTAGAAAACCGTAAAAGCAAGATTTCTAGGATTCTAGAGAATGAAATTTATGCATTCTGTCCAGAACCTTTAGTGTCCTTAAGAACCAGATTTTATTATGTTTATATAAGGGACAATGATTCATAATTGGTTTAGTAATTAATTTTAGCATCATAGGGAAAGTCGGTAACGAGAAAGGGTTAAAAACGTAACTTCTAGCATATAAAACCTTAAGAACAACTTACTATCTATGCTACCCCATATAGTCTAATAATATTCTTAAGGCTTATAATTGATGGTAATAAATCCCTTAGATGCATAAGTAATTAGTTTGATAATTAAGGTTACCTAATTTTAGAGTTTGGTTATTTAAGGGAGCTTTACTGAATTTTAGATGACATCTTTTGATGCTTTGGAATGTCAGTTATATGATGATGTAATGCCTACTAGAATTTGATATTATTGAATGATTTCATGGCTTGCATGTTATAGTTGCTATTGGAAACAATGAGAATGTTCATGCATCATGATGATTACGATATAACATGCTAAGACTTAATGGTGACTTAAACTTATGAGGAAATGATCCTTTGGACCCATCAGACTATAGGTGGTGAAAAGGTGATCCTTAGAAAATGATCCTTTAGACCCATCATGTAACCAATTTTTACTATCGTTAGAATTACCAAATTACTCTAGGTAATTCTTACATAAAATTTGGAATCGAACAATCCTCAATAAAGGAATATAACATTAGAAGAAAGGTTAGGAGCAATTCGTGCGAGAGTTAAATCCAATTTCTGTTCGTTAAATGACCAAACGCCCTTGCGGCTTTTTTAACTCCAATTTGTGTGCCGACTTGCCGAACCTCACTAAAATGTTTTAAAACATGTTTTTAAATTATGATTAACCATTGGTTAAGCTCGGTGGCCTCGGCAGTTTTGAGAAATGACCATTTTGCCCCTTTCTTTGTGCAGTTTTGCAATTTTTGAGATTTTTGATTCGTTAATGAAACCTAAGCAATATTAGGCTCAAATTAAAGCTTATTAAATTCTAATTACTAATCTAGAGTCAAAATTATTTATTTAAATTAATTAGAATCTAAAATTGCTTAAAAACACCCAAATTGCTTACTAATTCACCTAAGCCCTTAATTGCAAATTCTCTAATTTGCAAGAATACCTTACCTACACCTAAATAATACATGGAACACATAAATTTCCTCCTCCTTGGGCTGTAATGCATGAAATTATATGGCCTCCATGCATTAGATTACTGGCAAATTTGGCACAAAGCTTCATGTAAAGAAAAAAACAAAAAATTCCCTAAAACATGACATAAAACATGCCTTAAACAAAAATATGAATTTCCTCCCTTTGTTCCCCTCAAAATCAGCCACCCATGCCTCCTCCATTTTTTGATTCATGAGCTCCAAAATCTCTATAAATAGGCATGCTTAAGAAGTCTTAGAAGCCTTGCTCATAATTGCACAATTTCAAGTTTTTCCAAAGCTCAAAAACTTTCTTTCTTCCTTCCCCTTGGCCGAAATTCTTTCTTCAACTTTTCAAGGAGATTTTGTTTCATTTCACTCAAAAAAACCAAGTTCTCTTCCTTTCCTTCAAACCAAATTAGGTAGGGAGTTGTCTTTAAGCTTATTTCTATGTTTTGCTAAGTGTTGTTCTTGGTTCAAAATGATGATTTCATGAACTTTCTCTAGCTTTTCTAATTGGTTTTCTTCTTTCTTTTTTAAATATTTCGGCCATAAGGCCTATATGGGGATATGATGATAGCTTGATGATGAGGACCTTGAGTGTTGGTTGTAAATCCATCACAAGTTAGGCCTCTAAAGCTTGAAAATTCCACTTGATGCAAAACTTTAAAGAATGATGTTTTTATGATGTAAAAATAAAGATCTTGAGTTTAGAACTTGAAAGATGTATTTTTCACTTTGTCTTGCTAAGATATATTGGGTTGAATTTATATTTCTCTAAAGTCTTGGAGGAGCTCTAGTAAAGAAATAAAATGAACTTGCATCCATGTTTAAGTTTATGCCTTGCATAACCATGTTTACTTTCTATGTCATCACTAAATTCTCAAGAATGAATAAATGAACTTGCATATTCATGTTTAAATTTCCAAGCTTGCATTTCATGTTTATGTTTCAAGTTGTCACTTAATCTTCAAAGATAATAAAGAGGATGCATCTCATATTTATTTTATGCTCTCACTTTATTTTATAATGGCTAAAAGAATCAACGCATGACATGTTTATTTTATGTCATCACTAAAGATCCTAGAGTTCAAAGACTTGCCCAAGTATCACAAGCAAAGTTGGAACCATGGTAATAAAAACTCTAAAGCTTCCTTAAGATTATGGGAGTCAAAGAATTCATTCTTTAAAAAGTCTTGAGTTTGGAGCTTAATAAGATGTAATAAGAATTCTCTTCTCCCTTCACCGGGTGCGGACTACCGCGCTCCCTTCTAAGATTCTTCTCCTCCACTGGTCCAGTGCGGATTACCGCCACTCAGTTTTCTTGCATCATGTTTATAATTCCAAGTTATCACTTTATAAAGACAAGATTAAAATGAGGTTGCATAGCATGTTTATAATTCTAGTTATCACTAAATCTCTAAAGCTCAAGACTTGCTCCTTTTATCTTAAGTGAGAATTTTAATCGTGAAGATTCTTTCAATATATAACTCGGCCTCATAATTAAGATAGGCCCAAAGTGATTTTAAATAGCTACTGATTTAGTTCTATAATTTCTTTCAAGATTAACAAAAAGAATTAGTTTCTAAAAGAGTTTTAAGGCTTTGCAAAGATTTTATGGGAAACTAGTATCTTACATGTACTTAAAATGTAATTTTAAGCAATTATGTGAGGTTCATGATTCAGCCACTAATCTGAGTTTAGTACTACTGTATGATGATGGTTTAATATGTTTGAAGTTGTGATAATTATGGTTTATTGCTAAAGGAATGATTCTATGCATGTTAGAGATAAAACTAGCTTCCTAGAAAACCGTAAAAGCAAGATTTCTAGAATTTTAGAGAATGAAATTTATGCATTCTGTCAGAGCCTTTAGTGGCCTTAAGAACCAGATTTTATTATGTTTAGATAAGGGACAATGATTCATAATTGGTTTAGTAATTAATTTTAGCATCATAGGGAAAGCCGGAACAAAGGGTTAAAAACGTAACTTCTAGCACATGTAAACCTTAAGAACAACTTACTATCTATGCTACCCCATATAGTCTAATAATTTTCTTAAGGCTTATAATTAATGGTAATGATGATAATGAATCCTTTAGATGCATGATTAATTAGTATGATAATTGAGGTTTCCCGATTCTAAAGTTTCGGATGTTTAAGACAATTTTTAAGAATTTATGATGATAGTTCTTTGAAGCTTTAAATGATAAGTCTATGAAGTGATTTGATGCTTATTAAGTATTTGATATTATTGAATGATTCCGGGCTTGCATGTTATAGTTACTGTTGCAAACAATGAGAATGCTTATGCATGAAATAATGAAATATTCTTTGTTATTTAAAAATTTACCCTTGTTGCTGGAAGTATATTACTTAAAAGTGTAATTTGGAAAGGTTCTGGCTAGGAAAACTTGGTATTTAAGCGTGTCCATTTGTGACCCATCTTTCCTGGAATCTTGGATGCATGATTACAATTGGTATATATATTATTCCAGAATAAGACTATAAACGAGAAAATGTTATAAATGATTATGAATTGAGAATTGTATTATGATATAACATGCAAAGACTTAAAGGTGACTCAAAATATATGAGGAAATGACCCTTGGATCAGACTATAGGTGGTGAAAAGGTGATCCTGAGAAAATGATCCTTTGGACCTCAAACTATAGGCGGTGAAAAGGTGATTCTTGCCCCTAGTCCGTTCTCTCAAAAGGGTAGAGACGGAATTTTTCTTATCAAAAGGGATAAGTATGTGCTGGTGATGACTAGCATGGTATGAGCTCATAACTTAGATTACTCCCAAAAGGGTGGAGTATAGGGTGGCCCGGGAAAATGATGATGAAAGTAACTTTAAGTCACCTAAGGAACTAAGTAACGTATTATGTGATTATGATGTTCTTCTATGCATAGTATTTATGAGATAATGATGAGAAATATGATATTCTTCTATGCATAGTATTTATGATATGATGATGAGGAATATTGTAACACCTTAAATTTATTTAAAAATTAATTTAAACTTTAGTAGTCATAATTTTAAAAATCTAATAGTTTAGCAATGATGAGGCGCCCAACGAACGTTTAAAAAAAAAAAAATTTTCTGAATAGTAACCATGCGGGCCATATCTGGACGCTGAAACCTTAGATTTGGGCCCGAGGTGCCCGAAATTAGGAAAACATGGGAATAAGGTTAGAAATAAGTGGGAATGATAATTTTATACTTAAAATTAATTTTCGGCAATATCGTTTATCGGGTACGGTGTTTACCCGTTCATGAGATTTCGGTGTGTGATTTTTAACACGAAAGACACTTCCATCACTACAACTAAATAATACCCACCTAATCAAGACATGTGGAAGGCCAAGATTTAATCTTGGAATCCAAGATCAAATCCTAGCCATCCATCATTGCCTTGTCACCTAAATGATCATTACTTTGTTAAATATCTTCATGTCATTTATTAAGCAAGCCTAGTCACAAATTCTTCTCCTCCAAGCCAAACAATTTCGTGGTCAGCAAGAGGAAGAAGAGAACAGCCACCATTTTTATTTCCTTGAGCTTGTTCTTGTGTTCCAAGCCCAAAAACTCCAAGCTAGAGTTGTTGGATCATCAAAAGTTCTTCACTAAACTTGTTCTACACCTCAAACTCCAAACATCTAACCAATTAAAATTTCAAAACCTCATCATATTCACCTCATCCATCACTGATCAGAGGAGGGTTTGAAGGTGTTTTGGGAGTCTTGGAGTGAAGGACTCTCATCTTGGAGCAAGCTAGAGACAAAGAGAGACTAGCCTTCAAGAGTAGGGTTTTCTGCTGCCTTCTTTGTGAAATTTTTCAATTCTGTTTTGGCTTGCCCTAATTCCGAAAATTTTGATGATATTGATGGTTAACATATTGATATTGATGTATGAATTTTTGTGTTGTGTTTGGATGGTTTTAAAATGGGTTTTCTAAAGTGAAATTGGAACTAGGTTGCTGGACTGATTCCTGTTCTGTAATCAGAACTTTTCACGAATTTTCTGGAAATTTTGTGGGTGGTTTCATGAGCCATGAGAATTATATGTTGTAGTTAACCCTTAAACTAAATACACGAATTTTCTTAGGGGTTAATTCTAAGGTTTGATGCCTCAAAAAATTAGGAACCGAATTGTAACTGTCGCTGTCTGAATTGTTGAGACTGAAGTAACAAGATTGCCCGAATTTTTCATCATAGCAATTGATTGAGATAGCTCCTGAAATTTTTACACAAGACTAATAACATGTTGAAATACCTCTGTGAATTTTCTTGTACCATGATTCCATCAAATTCTAGGGCTAAATATTTTGAGAACACAAGTCTGGACTATGAATTTGTGGCTTCTGACCACCAGATTTGTTTATTTTATTGAAGTGGTTATATAACTCTGATTGCCCTGAAATTTTTACAGGTTGTTTTAGACACATTGAAGTGTCATGTGAAATTTTCCTTAAGGGTGGAATGGTTGTTTGGTATGGTAACAAATTGTTGTGCCTAGAACATCAATTCTGCCAGGATAATGAGATGTGGAAATGGCTGAAATTCTATGATAGTATGTACATATCTTACTATGTATGTTCGAAACATATGGGGAAAACAGAACAAGGCTTAGAAAGAATTGAGAGGGAAGGCAAAAAGAAGGACTTCCCTAGAAAAGTTATGAGTCGATAGACGTATCGGCTAGGCATAGACCTTGGTGATCCGGAAATGGAAAAAAATGAAGTTAAATGAAGTGTGGAGTGTGAATGTGAATGTCTCTTATGAGAATAAGCCTTCCCTATGTTGAGAAAGTTGAAAAAGATATGAGGAATGGAGTTTCTGATTGTACATATTATTACTCGATCGATTATGGTGATATTATCCTTAGTTGCCTACGGGTTTTCAAGATTTTTGTGTATGATTTTGTATGAATATTGTATATGCATGAATTGCTTATGCCTACGTGTGTAGTATATGGGGGAAACTACCCTATTAAGAATTTTATAATATTCTCACCCCTATGTGTTTGTTTCCGGTGTCGCCTCCAGGTTAAGCCAGGGATGGGATGCTGCTATGCAAAGGAGTGTAGGATTGCTGGAGTATAGGCTTACCGTTTTATTCTGCTGTACTTAGTGAAATGAGTATGTATGTAAATGTATTAGAAGATATGTACTAAAGCTCATAGAGGAGCTTCCTTATGTATTTTTAGCTGTATGTTTAATAAACTTGATGTTTACTTGTAAGATGTTTTAATAGAATTACGCTTAGTTATCTCGTACGTAATCGAGTTATAGATAATTAAGAGAGGTCGCTAATTAACAAGTAACATCTCTCGAGTATGATATCATAGCTTAAGAATAGGGTTGTACTTGGGAGGATGTTACAAATATGATGTGGTCTTATGCATAATTATGTTATTATATATGAAAGGAAAAGTTCATTATAAACATGACATGCTAAGTTTATGATGCATTATAAGACGCATGATTAAAATGAACGGACCTCGGTAAAGTATATTTCCGAACTAATTAAATGAATCTTAGCATGCTCACATTTTCATAATGAAACCCGATGTTCCTGGGGACGATGATGATGACACGATGCATATGGTGTGAGTACCCTCCTGAGATTCTTTTATAAGTTTCTCATTCCCTCTTTCTTCTTTCCATCTCATCTTCAAAAGTGATGGTGATGTTCGTGATTTGTTGATGCTCTCACCTGGTAGATGCACGTGATCTTGTGAACCAGCTTATTATCCTTGAAGAACGTATTGCTAGACCTTGAATGTGAACTAGATATCTATTCCTATCTCTGAAATGTTATAAATAGGTGCCGTTAATAGATTTTTTTCCATCCATATATTATTTATGTTTTGTTCGATTGCCTACATCTAGCTTAACTCTGTTGGTAGGCAAAATATCTATGTGAAATGTAATTATGGATGTCATATGATGGAGCCAATATGATGTGTTCTTCATGATATGTCTGTTTTTCCTTTATCCGATTATCGTTCACGTTATGCGGGCTCACGTTTTCAATTATGTTTAAAAAAAAAATGGCTTGTAATTTCACTAAGTATTTTCAAAGCATGATTAAGGAACTGAAGCAAAGAGTAAAGTCTAGTAATTAATCAGATACGACCTAGGCATATTGGGTTAATTATTAGGGTGTTACATTTTGGTATCAGAGAGTTCCTTCTCATGGAGCCTAAGGATTGGACTGGCTATGCTTCTAAAGCATACTACGTTATAAATGTCATGTGTATATGTTTATCATTAGGATGAGCTTGAGGATTAGAGATGCATGACCACTTATGTTGCACGTGCCATGGTAACTTGCTCACTTTGCATGGAATGTTGAGCCTGATCACCTCAGTGTTGCCTTTTGTGTGTATAGGGACCAATGGCACGTCGACGACAGGCTAGGAAACGGCAAGAATAACCAAACAACGAAACCTTGAAGCACTCCGCAATGTGGCAAGGACAATGAGAATGATGATGGATCGAATGGATCAAGATCGCCAAGCTAATGCGAATCAAGGCCATGAGATTCCCAACATGCTCATTTTGGGGAGTTTTGTAAGGCGAACCCACAAGTTTTCAAGGGACCCTCAATCCAAATGTTGCAAATGAATGGATTCGGAATATTGAGAAGGTCTTTGCTGTAGTCCCATGCTCAGAGGAGCGGAGGTCCTTTTACCCATATGCTTGAAGGTGATGCCCTTTTGGTGGACAGGTGCCCAAGGCTCCTGGAGGCAACCGACATGGACATTGATTGGGAGCTATTTAAGGTCCATTTTTATGAGAAGTATTTCCAAGAGTCGTCAAAAATGCCAAGGACATTGAGTTTATGCAACTTGTCCAAGGAAATATGAATGTCGCCCAGGTACATGCCAGATTTGAAGAACTTATTAAGTTCTCAAGGATGTATCAGGGTAACCCGACGAGTATTGGAAATGCATTAAATACGAGTCAGGGTTAAAGGCGGATTAATGTGGAGGTTGCGCATTTGGAGATTAGGGATTTCTCTACTCTAGTTAACAAATGCCGCATCATTGAAGAAAGGCGGAGAAGCTGAGCACCTCAAAGTCTGATAATATCACCAAGAAGCTAACACCTCAAGGTCAGCAGTTCAAGAGGCAAAATCGACCCCATTCCCACCTCAATCGAGACCCAAGGTCCACAAAGGAACTTTCAACAAGGAAGGCCGAACAACAACAACCTATAATAACCCCAACAACAATCACAACAACAATAACAACAACAAGGGGAAAGCACCACAAAGAGGTCCAGCACCTCCACGACCCCCACCATCCACAGAATGTCCCAAGTGCGGCAAGAATCATGGAAGCATGCCATGTCGAGCCGGAACAAATGTTTGCTACCGGTGTGGAAAGCCAGGCCACTACTCTCGAGAATGCACAGAGGAACCCGCCAATCCCCAATCCCAAGCCGCAATACCAAGGAAGGGTCTTTACGTTAATGCTGAAGAAACGACGAAGTCACGGAATCTCGTGGAAGGTAAGTGTAATATGTATGGTAAAAACTTAATTGTACTATATGATTCTGGCGCTTCCCATTCTTTTATCTCCCACTCATGTGTTAAAAGCCTTAACTTGCATGTGACTGAGCTTCCTTTTGACCTTGTTGTTTCTACCCTCCTGGAAAACCCGTTAGGACTTGTAAATGTTGTTTAGATTCCAATTTTGTTATTGAGAATAGATCCTTTGTTTTAGACCTTATTTGCTTACCCATGCGAGGTTTAGATGTGATTCTTGGCATGGATTGGCTTGAGGCCAACCGTGTACTGTTGCTATGAGAAAACCATCACTTTTCTTCCTCCCATTGAACCTAAGAAACCCATAAGTCTATACATAACATTGGAAATGGACTGGTAAGGGTGAGAATAAAGGTTATATTTTCCTAGCCGCTAGTGATGTAGACTTTGAGCAAAGTATCGATGAGATACCAATAGTAAGGAATTATCCCGAAGTATTTCCAGATGAGATACAGAGTTTCCCCCAAGAGAGAGATAGAGTTTTCCATAGAATTGCTTCGGGTAGGACCCATATCCATAGCCCCATAGGATGTCCCCATTAGAGTTGACCGAGTTAAAAGCTCAATTGGAAGATTTATTGGAGAAAAAGTTTGTTAGGCCTAGTGCATCACCTTGGGGAGCCTCGGTGTTGTTTGTGAAAAAAAGGATGGAAGTATGAGGATGTGTGTTGACTATAGGCAATTGAATAAAGTGACAGTGAAGAACAAATACCCTTTGCCTAGGATAGATGACTTGATGGACCAGCTTAAAGGTGCAGTAGTGTTTTCTAAGATTGATTTGAGGTTACCACCAGATTAGGGTGAGAGATGAAGATATACCAAAAACGGCCTTTCATCCGATACCATTTTGAGTTTGGAGTAATGTCCTTTGGATTAACCAATGCTCCGCAATTTTTATGGATTACATGAATAGGATCTTTAGACCCTATTTAGATCATTTGTGGTTGTCTTTATAGATGACATTCTCATCTACTCTAAGACCCACGAGGAGCATGAACGCCACCTAACCATAGTACTGGAAATCTTGAAGGAAAAGAAACTATATGCCAAGCTTTCTAAGTGTGAATTCTGGTTGGATGAGGTGAAATTTTTAGGGCATGTAGTATCTAAGAAAGGAATTGCTGTAGATCCTAGTAAGGTGGAAACGGTTGTAAACTGGGAAAGACCAACCACGGTAACTGAAGTAAGGAGCTTCTTAGGTTTAGCTGGTTATTACCGTCGGTTTATCAAGGGATTTTCCAGATTTCCCTACCTTTGACCAAGCTAACTAGGAAAAACACCCCTTTTTCATGGACCCGAAGTGTGAAAAGAGCTTTCAAGAGCTGAAACACAAGCTAACCTCAACCCCTATTTTAGTGTTACCCGACCCCAATGTGCCTTTCGAAGTGTACTGTGATGCTTCGAGGAAGGGTTTGGGTTGTGTATTGATGCAAGATAGGCAAGTGGTGGCCTATGCATCGAGGCAACTCAAGCCACATGAGGGCCGCCGTGTTTGCTCTGAAGATTTGGAGACACCATTTATATGGAATTAAGTTTGAGGTGTTCTTCGATCACAAGAGTTTGAAATATCTCTTTGATCAGAAAGAGCTAAACATGAGGCAAAGAAGGTGGATGGAGTTCTTAAAAGATTATGATTTTGGGTTGAACTACCATCCAGGCAAAGCTAACGTTGTAGCGATGCCCTAAGTAGGAAATCCTTACAAGTATCCCGTTTGATGGTGAAGGAGGTTGAGTTAATTGAGCAGTTTAGAGACTTAAACCTAGGGATGACCTTGACCACTAAGGGCATAAGAGCTTGCCATCTTAGTGTGACGAGTGAATTCAAGGAAAGAATTGCTCAAGCCCAAAGGGAAGATACGAAATTTCAAGAAACCTTAGAGGCAGGTAAGAGCTAATAAGTTGAAAGGTTTTACCCAAGGGAATGATAGTTTGTGGAGGTTTGAAGGTCGTATATGTGTACCTGCTAGTGGTGACCTCTAAAGGATATTTTGGAGGAAGCCCATAAGAGTCATTTCACCCTTCATCCTGGTGCCACCAAGATGTATCAAGATTTGAAGAAGATGTTCTGGTGGCCAGGATTGAAAAAGGATGTGTGCACATGGGTGAGTAAGTGCTTGGTATGTCAAAAGGTGAAGATTGAGCACCAAAGACCCTCTAATGTTGCAACCCCTACCAATCCCCGAGTGGAAGTGGGATAGTATCTCCATGGATTTTGTAATTGGACTACCGAGGACCCAAGCGAATCATGACGCCATTTGGGTAATAGTGGATCGGTTGACTAAGTCAGCCCACTTTTTACCTATTAAGGTGACTTATTCCTTGGATAGGTTAGCACGTTATATATTCAGGAGATAGTAAGATTACATGGAGTGTCGACAATAATCTCGGATCGAGATCCGCGATTCACGTCATGGTTTTGGGGAGCCTTTCAAAGGCGTTTGGTTCAAAGCTGTGTTTGAGCACGGCTTATCACCCAAACGACGGTCAATCTGAAAGAACTATCCAAACCTTGGAGGATATGTTAAGGGCATGTGTTTTGGATCAAAGGGGAAGTTGGGATAAGTTCCTCCATTGAATTTGCATATAACAACAGTTATCATGCAAGTATCGGTATGGCACCATGAGGCCCTCTATGGACGGAATGTCAATCTCCCTTATGTTGGTATGAACCCGGAGGCAGAGTTTACTCGGACCTGATATTGTGAGGAAAACAATGGAACAAATCAAGAAGATTAGGGATAAAATTCTTCCTGCTAAAGTTGACAGAAAAACTATGCGGACAAGCGGCGAAACCGCTAGATTTTCAAGAAGGGGACCATGTGTTCCTAAGGATCACCCCAACCACAGGCATAGGCCGCAATGAAAGTAAAGAAATTGAGCCCAGATTTCTTGGCCCATTTGAAATCCTTAGCAAAGTAGGTCTCTAGCTTACCGTATAGCCCTTCCCAAAGTTTGTCCAACCTTCATGATGTTTTCCATGTCTCCCAGTAAGAAAATATCATTCTACCCCAAGTCATGTACTAGAGCCAGAACATGTACAATTAAAAGATGACCTAACGTTTAACTTACCACCCACGAATCATTGACCGAGGAGTTAAGCAATTAACAAATAAGGCTGTACTCCTTCAAAGTAGCATGGGGACGAGGTGAAACTGAAAAATTCACATGGGAGCTGGAATCGGACATGCAAGCACAATACCCGAACTATCTAAGGTAACGATTTCGAGGCGAAATTCTTTTTAAGGAGGGGAGTAATGTAACGCCCAACTTTTGTCATTTAGAAATTACAGAATTCCCTAGGTAATTCTTATATAAATTTGAAACCGAACAATCCTCAATAAAGGAATATAACATTAGAAAAGAGGTTATGAGCAATTCCTGCAAGAGTCGCAAGCCGAATTTCTGTACGTGTAAAATGACCAAAATGCCCTTGAGGTTATTTTACTTAGAAAATGAGGATCGTGGGCCCCACCATCCTCAGGGGATGTTTTGAGGATAATAAGGGATTGTTTGTGTTATGTGTGTTAATAGAGGAGAAGAATCCTAATTTTGAGCTTAAACGAAATGACCAAAACGCCCCTCGCTGTTTTAACTTTGATTTAAATGGACTAACCGAACCTCACTAAAATGTTTTAAAACATGTTTTTAAGCTATGATTAACCATTGGTTAAGCTCGGTGGTCTCGGCAATTTTTAAGTAAAATGACCATTTTGTCCTCGTCTTTGTGCAATTTTGCAATTTTGAGATTTTTGATTCGTATAGCAAAACCTAAGCAATATTAGGCTCAAATTAAAGCTTATTAAATTCTAATTATTAATCTAGAGTCAAAATTATTTATTTAGATTGATTAGAACCTAAAATTGCTTAAAAACACTCAAATTGCTTACTAATTCACCTAAGCCCTTAATTGTAAATTCTCTAATTTGCAAAGATACCTACCTACACCTAAATAATACATGGAACACACAAATTTTCCTCCTTGGGCTGTAATGCACGAAATTTTGGTCCATAATGCATCAGAAAATTTGTCAAAGAATGCACAAAAACCAAGGTATGAAAACAAGGAACCATGAAAACATGATTCCATGTTTTAAGCCACCAAACAAGATGATTTTTCCTTCCTTGTTTCCTCCTCAAATTTAGTCAGATTTTCCTCCTCCTATTGTCCATACATGAGCTTGAATTCTTCTATAAATAGGCATGCTTAGAAGTCATTAGAGCTTGCTCAAAATTTCACAACTTCTAGTTTTTCCTAAGCTCAAAAAGCTTTCTTCTTCTTCCCCTTGGCTGAAATTCTTTCTTCAACCTTTCAAGGATATTTTCTTTCATTTCACTTCAAGAAACCAAGTTCTCTTCCTTTCCTTCAAATAAAATTAGGTAGGGAGTTGTTTCTAAGTTCATTTTATGCTATGCAAGTTATGTTTCTAGCTCAAAAATGTTGAATCAATGTTTCTATGGCTTTTTCAATTCAATTTTCTTCCTTCTTTCTTTTGAGTAATTCGGCCTTATGGCTTAGATTATGATGAGACCATGGTTTGATGATGAGGTTCTTGAGTGTTGGTTGCAAAGCCTTCACAAGTTAGACCTCTAAAACTTGAAGGTTTCACTAGTTTTTAAAGCTTTATAATTTCAGTTTTTCTTCCTTATTTTTCTTCCATGGTTTAGGCCAAATGGCCTAAGGGAATGAAATGATGGCTTGATGATGAGGACCTTGAGTATGGGTTGTAAATCCATCACAAGTTAGGCCTCTAAAGCTTGAAAATTCCACTTGATGCAAAACTTTAAAGAATGATGTTTTTATGATGTAAAAATAAAGATCTTGAGTTTAGAACTTGAAAGATGTATTTTTCACTTTGTCTTGCTAAGATATATTGGGTTGAATTTATATTTCTCTAAAGTCTTGGAGGAGCTCTAGTAAAGAAATAAAATGAACTTGCATCCATGTTTAAGTTTATGCCTTGCATAACCATGTTTACTTTCTATGTCATCACTAAATTCTCAAGAATGAATAAATGAACTTGCATATTCATGTTTAAATTTCCAAGCTTGCATTTCATGTTTATGTTTCAAGTTGTCACTTAATCTTCAAAGATAATAAAGAGGATGCATCTCATATTTATTTTATGCTCTCACTTTATTTTATAATGGCTAAAAGAATCAATGCATGGCATGTTTATTTTATGTCATCACCTAAGAATCCTAGAGCTCAAAGACTTGCCCAAGTATCACAAGCAAAGTTGGAAAATGTTAGTATCCTAAGCATATTTCCTTAAGATTATGGGAGTCAAAGAATTCATTCTTTAAAAAGTCTTGAGTTTGGAGCTTAATAAGATGTAATAAGAATTCTCTTCTCCCTTCACCGGTAGGTTACAACCTGGTTTCTTAAGATTCTCTCCCTCCACTGGTCCAGTGCGGACTACCGCAAGTTTCTTGCATCATGTTTATAATTCCAAGTTATCACCTTATAATGATAAGATTAAAATGAGGTTGCATAGCATGTTTATGATTCTAGTATCACCTAAATCTTTAAAAGCTCAAGACTTGCTCCTTTTATCTTAAGTGAGAATTTTAATCATGAACATTCTTTCAATGTATAAATTGACCTCATGATTAAGGTAGGCCTAAAGTAATTTTTAAATAGCTATTGAGTTAGTTCTATAATTTCTTTCAAGATTACCAAAAAGAATTAGTTTCTAAAAGAGTTTTAAGGCTTAAAATGATATTAGGGAAACTAATATCTTGCATGTACTTAAAATAAGATATTAAGCAATTATGTGAGGTTCATGATTCAGCCACTAATCTGAGTTATTATTACTATGATTTGATATGTTTGAAGTTGTGATAATTATGTTTATTGATAAGGAATAATTCTATGCATGTTAGAAATAAAACTAGCTTCCTAGAAAATCGTAAAAGCAAGATTTCTAGACTCTAAGAATGAAATTTATGCATTCTTTCAGAACCTTTAGTGGCCTTAAGAACCAGATTTTATTATGTTTAGATAAGGGACAATGATTCATAATTGGTTTAGTAATTAATTTTAGCATCATAGGGAAAGCCGGTAAGAGAAAGGGTTAAAAACGTAACTTCTAGCACGTAAAACCTTAAGAACAACTTACTCTATGCTACCCCATATAGTCTAATAATGTTCTTAAGGCTTATAATTGATGGTAAGATGCATAAGTAATTAGTTTGATAATTAAGGTTACCCAATTTTAGAGTTTGGTTATTTAGGAGAGCTTCCTAAGAATTTAGATGACATCTTTTGATGCTTTGAATGTAATTATATGATGATGTAATGCCTATGAGAATTTGATATTATTGAATGATTTCATGGCTTGCATGTTATAGTTGCTATTGGAAACAATGAGAATGTTCATGCATCTTGATGATTATGATATAACATGCTAAGACTTAATGGTGACTTAAACTTATGAGGAAATGATCCTTTGACCCATCAGACTATAGGTGGTGAAAAGTGATTCTTGCCCCCTAGCCCGTTTCTCAAAAGGGTGGAGTAGGATTTTAACTTATCAAAAGGGATAAGTATATGCTAGTGACGACTAGTAAGGTATGAGCTCATAACCTAGCTCCCAAAAGGGTGGAGTATAGGGTGGCCCCAGGAAAATAATGATGATGATGATGACAAGATTTTAAGTCACCTAGGACACTAAAGAAATGAAATATGTGCACCATGTCTTGTGCATAGCTATTATGGTATGATGTTCTTTTGTGCATAGCATTTATGAGATGATGATGAGAAATATGATGTTCTTCTATGCATGTTAGTATGATATGATGATGAGGAATATGATGTGTTGATGAAAGGAAAAGTTCATTATAAACATGACATGCTAAGTTTATGATGCATTATAAGACGCATGATTAAAACCAAACCTCGATAAAGTATATTTTCAAACTTAATAAATCAATCTTAGCATGCTCACTATTTCATAATGAAACCGAGGTTCCTGGGGACGATGATGATGACACAATGCATCATGAGGTGAGTACCCTACTAAGATTCTTTTTATAAGTTTCTCACTCCCTCTATTTTCTTTCTTTCCATCTCGTCTTAGAAATAGAAGGAAGTGTTCGTGAATCACATTGAGGCTTTCACCTGGTATTGAACTTGATCCTATTCATTTCACTCGTATATTTTAGATATCTATCCCTATCCTTGGAGTGTTATTACTAGGTGTCATTAATGGATGTCCTTCCATCCATATATTATTTATGTTTTGTTAGATTGCCTACACCTAGTCTTATTCTGTTGGTAGGCAAACTATCTATGTGTTATGTAATTATGGATGTTATATGATGGAGCCAATATGATGTGTTTTTCATGCTATATCTACACGTTATTCGCTTTATTTCGAATATTATTCACGTTATGTGCGGCTCACGTTTTCAATTATGTTTTAAAAAAAAATGTCTCGTAATTTCACTAAGTATTTTCAAAGTATGATGAAAGACTGAAGCAAAGAGTAAAGTCTAGTAATTAATCAAATACAACCTAGGTGTATTCGGTTAATTATTAGGGTGTTACATAAACATCTCTAGGAATTCCTCTTCATTGCTCTAACTGAAGCCCATATGAAGTCATTAGTTTGCAAGATCAGAACATTCATTTGCAAGGCCAGAAAATCATTTTGATGATTAGAAAGCCAGTTTGCAAGCTTAAAATAAGATGATATGATCAGAAAGAAAGTCATCAGAAGGATCAAAAAATTGGGTACATATGGTCTCACAAAGTTCAAAATCATAATATACACAAGATGTGAGAATATAGTGTTGACTAGTAGGTCAAAAAGTAGAATGAAGATTAGAAAGTGTACCTTGTTAAAAGTAATTCCAAGTGTCAAAAATTATCCTTCTCAAAAAGAATAGAAAACAAGGGTGGGATAATTGCCTCTTATGAGTTTCTCTCTCTCACGTCTTTTTATCTTCGACCAATCATGTCTAATCACTTAAATAAACCTTCACTCCTCACATAGTAACACTTTTACCTTTATCTTCAACCTCTTGCTCCTAAGCCTCAACTATTTCATCTTTTCTTGCTCACCAATCCTCTCTAACCGTTCTCTTGTTCTCTAAAACCCTCACCTTCTAACTCTCAAGCTCCAACTTTTTTTTCCTCATATACATAACCCTACAATGGTGAAGGAAAGGTTCTGGACCAGTTTTACCGGGGATCTTTCATCATGTACAATGAATCTTACATCAGGAGCTTTATGAAGATAGCTTTTCTCAAAGAAAGATAGCCTCTAGGAAAAATGGAACAAATCCTCTGGACAAGCCTCTTCTCAAGGAAGTGTTCACTTTTCAAGGTTGGGAGTACTTTTGGACATCCCTGATAAGGTGTTCCCTAGTATGGTAACTACTTCTACTCCCTTCTGAAAGCAAAGGATAGAAGTACCCTCAAAACCACTATTGGGACACCTATATGGAGATTAGGTTGTCCGATTTTGTAGTTTTAATGGTTCACTGACCTGGAGTCAACTACTTAGCTCAAGGCAAGTGGTTCAAGTCTCTGGGGGTAAGTTCTGAGGAAGTATCAAAGTGTCTAAGATCCACGATCTCACCTAGGACATTACCACGGCTATGCTAAGTTCAAGAGTGAGACAAGTGTTCAGTATTAGTCCATTACTCTTCCAAATGAGGAAGTCCAGATGTTCTGTTGGGCATGGATTTTATGCTACTTTTCTGCTTAATGTAAAAGAGAAAGTAAATTCTGCCCAAATGATTATGGACTAGATGCTTAGTGGTGTCATTAACACCCTAATAATTAACCGAATACACCTAGGTTGTCTGATTAAGCCTAGACTTTACTCTTTGCTAAGTTCTTTCATCATACTTTGAAAATACTTAAATTCCGAGCCATTTTTTTAAACATAATTGAAAACGTGAGTCACACATAACGTGAACAATAATCGAAATAAAGCGAAATTGTCCGAATATAGCATGAAAAATGTAACACCCTAATATTTAACCCAATACGCCTAGGACGTACTTAGATTAATTATTAGTCATTACTTCCTTTAAAACCTCTTTTTTTAACTTCACGGAAAATCAGGTAAATTTTTTTGAAATGATTTATATAAAACAAAGTGCGAGCCTTGCGCGTGACATATAAACGACGTGATGAAAGAATACATAAAACATCAGGATATAAACATTAAAGAACACATCCATCATAAACATCATTCCTCATCACATTAGATAATATAGTTTAGTACATCATAACGGAAATATAACAGAAGCATAAAGTCTTACCCATACTAGTGGAGGACTTGCAATACAATGATATCAAAAGATGACAAATACATGAAACAACCCCAAAAGATAAATACCCAACTAAGACTCTCCTCCTGGAGCCATGGATGACGTTCCACCCATCCCTCGGTGGTATATATCCAATAAGTGCAATCTCCTTAGATGCGTGAAGGCGGAAGGATGGGCGACATGCCAGCACGAATGAGGGCGCATCTCGGACGTCGTGCTAACCTCGGCTGCGTCGGTCTCCTCGCTACCCATCCAATATCATGGGGGTGGGTGGGCGGAACCCTCCAAGAAAGATGAGAAGGAAGATCCTCTGATGGGTCGGTCTCCGAACGTCTCAGGCGAGGCACGTCTCGGGGTAGCCTTGCAGGCTGAAGATGCCGAACGGGCAGAATGGTTCTCTCGTCAGGGTCGCGTCCTCTCAAAGATCATATCGTTGCCAAAAGGGAAGTCGGGGTGAATCTCACTGGAGACTAGAAAGGCAACAAAGTCCATATGCAAAAATGCGTATAGCACAACGCCCTCGAAGTGGTAAGGCTGATGGTCCGGATAAAGTGCAAGCTCAAAACGGGTGGTAAACAAAAATCACGAAATGCCATCGATATCTAAAGACGTCGGAAAAAGAGAAGGGAGAAGTTACTAAAGAATCTCAATTAGGGAAGTCCTCTATCCTAGTGTCATCGTTTACGTCCCATGAACCTTGGGTTTATTTGAAAAGGTTAAGCATGCATAAGTTCATTATGAGGTTTTCACAAAGGTATTTATCCAAGGTCCATGTCTTTTATAATGATTCTTAATACATGTATGCAACATAATAGTTCATGGATGCATGGCAGTACTTTAGGTAAATCAAACAATTATCAATCAACATATAAGTGGCATGTAACCTTTCTCTTGAACATCTTTCCTTTTCTCATACTTGTGACACCAATAATATAGTAACCTACCACCCTTATACTAGGCTATGAGCTCATACCTTAACTAGTCGTCACTAGTTCTTACTTATCCTCTTGATAAGCGAATCATAAACATAATCATCATAATCCAACTCCCAAGTAGGGTGGCTAAGGATCACCCATCATGGGACTTTCCTTCTTCGAAACGCATCGCTGGTTAAGCCAGCGACTTTCCGCTTGGCAGGCTAATGTCTATGCCCTCACGGTTTTACCTTCTCTCACCGGAGTAGGAGAAGTACGTCTTGGTGTGTCACCTTAAACATCATATACTTTCATTCTTCGAAACGCATTAAACTGGTTAAGCAGCGACTTTGTCGCTCGTATGGCTTAAACGTCCATACCCCCAGGTTTACTTTCTCAGGAAGAGGAGAAATGCGTCTCGGCATATAACTTTAAACTTATATTTCTCACTTTCTTTTTGTCCCTCAAATTTGACGAAATTCGGGCATGGCAACCACCACGAATTTCCTCAAGAGTCTTTCACATAACTTACATAATCACGTTATCACAAAATCCTCCATCAAGAAAACTTTAATCATGACAACATACTTTCTCTAATTCATTTCTATCACATAGTCTCATGCATTATGCTCATAATATACAAAAACATCACAACGCATATCACAAATCCATATATTCTCATACTCATGATATTAACACATTCATTCATATCACAAGCATACTCACTTGGTCTCATTCTCACATCACACTTCCTATCTCATATTGTCTTATGCTTTGGCCCTTAGGGTCTTAAACTTAAGTTCCAATCATTCTAATGCTCATAGTACATCTTTATTCCACTTAAGAGATCATTACTTGTAATTCTTACTAAGATTTAGGCTTACTAAAAATTCCAAACAGCATTATGCATCTTGGGCAGAAAATCATCATATGATTCCTTGGGTTCTAAAATCTTCGTTTTAAATCCTTTTTTAGATCCGATCTCGCCTAAGGCTTCATAATCAATCCCTAATCCAATTATGAGGGATTCCTAGGCATGTTTACTAGTTATAATTCACTTTTCCTCAATTTAGCTTTGCTGGACAGAATGACATTTTGCCATGTCTAAGTGTGCTAGAATTCCTATTTTAAGTCCTTATCATTACCTTAAGCTTAGTAATTAATACCTAATCATTTATGAAAGGTTTTTATGCATATCCTACTGATTATGAACCATTTACACTTGAATTAATTATGCTGGAACAGAATTGCATTGTTCCAATTCTAAGTGTTCTAGAATTCTCATTTTAAGTCCTTTCTAGTTACTTATTTTTTCCTAACTTCTCTAAAACGTTCCTTACTTCACTCAAGCATAAATTTACACATTTTATCACCTTAAAACAGTTTGTACAGTAGCCAATCAGGGAGGTACAAGGAAATGAAACAATCATAAAATCACATAAAATCATGACTTAAAAGCACATAAGTTACTAGTTTTCTCTTGGAATGGTTTTTAAAAACTCAAATCTCTTTTAGAACTCAATTTATCTCATTAGGGCAGTAGCTAAATTAATTTGCTCATAAAATAGATTTAAAACATATAATCTCATTCATAATGTTCCTTAGGTACTCCTAAGCTTAGAAAAATTCCAAAACATGGCTATGGGCACTTGTGATTAGATGAACTCACACCAAGCATCATCATCACCACAAGGCCGAAATGGCTTCATTGAAAAACCAACGTTTTCTAAAACTTTACATTGGATACTGGGCAAGTCTTTGAGCTCTAGACCATTTAGGTGGTGACATAAATTTAAACATGCTATGCAACTCATTTTACTCTTCTTTAAGAAAATAAAGTGAGCACAAAATAAATATGAGGTGCACTCATTTATTATCTTTAGATTTTAAGTGATGGCGTAAAATATAAACATGATAGACAAGAAAGTAAACATGAAATGTAAGGTTCAATTCTTTATTTTAGTGCTCTAGGCCTCTTGGGGTGTTTACCCCAAATCAACAATCAACTTTAAGGTTGAAATAGGTAGGCTTTGACTTTATTAAGTGATGATGCACATTCTTGTTTTAATCTTTAAGTTGCTTAGTGATAGCTTGAAAATAAACATGCTATGCAAAGCATAAAAGTAAACATGAATGCAACTCCTTTTTAATCTTAACTAGAGCTCTTACAAGACTTTAAAGGAACATAAAAACCTTAACCCATTATATATAAAGTGAGCTTTAGAGTTCTTAGCATCAAGACACAAGGAAGTCTTATGTTCTTGAACACCATCATCAAGCTCAAGGAAACGATTTTTCAAGAGACAACCTTTCAAACAAACATAAAAGGCTACCTTAACATTTTTAGCAAACTTTGAAGAGAGAGGAAAGGAAAAACCGAAACCATTGAAGAAAAAAAATAAAAACCAAAGCTTGAACAAGGCAAAAAGAAAAAAACTTAGAGGAATGAAGGCCAAAACTTTGAACTAGGAAAACCAAGGAGGAACAGGAATGATAAAGGAAAGGAAATGAAAAACCAAAACTTTGAACTTGCAAAGAAAAGGAAAAACCGATTTGTATATGGTCCTAGACCAAGATCCAAGCTTTAGAGGTTTCTCTCATGGCAAACACCAAACTATCTTGAAACCTCATCATCAAGCTAAAGATTGGTTTGTAAAATGGCCTCATGGCCGAAAATACAAGGGAAGAAAAAGAGTTTGAAACCAAGAGAAAACTAGAAACTTTTCTCAAAGAAAGTAAAGAAAACTTGAAGGAAAACCCCTACCAAGTGAAATCTTGAAAGCTTTGAAAGAAAGCTTGAGTTTGCAAGGAAATGAGAAGGCAAAATCTTCTCTTGGTGAGCAACAAGATTCGGCCTCCAAAGGTTCTCAAGGAAGATGATTTTTCCTTGAGGATGCAAGCTTGGAAATGGTGAGGTTTGGTGTTTAGGAGGTGTTTAAGGTATGAGAGTGGTGGTTTGAGGTGGTTTGTGGTGGCTCAAGGTGGTCGTGGTGGTTCTTTGAGGAAGGAAGAAAAAAACTTAGAGGAAGGGAAAATGAGAGAAAATGAGAGAAAGTGCAAGAAAACTCAACTTAGCAAATGATAAAAAGGTGTCCAAGCTTTCCAAGGTGTGATATTTATAAAGAATGAAATGTTGTGGCTGATTTCAGGGGGAAGAGCTGGCTGAAATTTTGGCCTTGGAAGGAAGGAAAATATCTTCTAAAGCTTGTCTTGGAAGCTTGGTTTAAGCCTAGCTTAGGTGTAGTCAAGTCCTAGCTTTGGCATAGCCTTTTTGGATGAAATTTGAAATCAAATTTGATGGATTTTGGAAGAATTCCGCCAAATCTGGACAGCCAAGAGGGAGGGAAAAATCATCCATGTAATTGTAGTTTAATGATGTGTTTAGGTGTTTCATTAATTAAGGTTTGGGTTAGGTGTTTGTGAAAAGTGTTTAGGTGTAATAAAGGTTAATTAGGGTCATCAAGGCTTGGTTTAGGGGTGTTCTAATCTAGATTAACAATTTTAAAATTATTCTTTTGGTCAAAAGGTTGTAGACAATTTCCTTAATTTAAGGAAGTTGGAGAGAAAACATATCATTACGTTTTGATTAGTAGTCTTGAATTAAAGAATGAAATTAGAATTTGACTAAGCAATTTTAGTTTCTAATTAACCTTAATAAATCATTTTGACTCTAGATTAATTAAAAATAAATTAATCTTCGATTAAAGCCTAATATTGCTAGGTTTAATTGTTGCTCATTAGGCACTGTACATTGTTCTAGGGGTAAAATGGTAATTTGCACTAAAGCACAACCTTGAGCAGGCTAAACATCAAATATTACTAAAACATCATTCTAAACTTCCTGGAAAATTTGGGGCTCACGGCACCTTTTAATAAGCAGAGGGTATTTTGGTCATTTTGAGCCGAAAGTTTAAAAACGAGATTTTCACCTTGAATCAAACATAAGGGTACAATCCCCTTTAAACATTGAGTTGACCATTAGAGAGTGCGGTCCTGCCTGAAATTCAAAAGGAAATGACCTCAACATTGGTCATTTGTACTCTAATGGAGAAATAAAGGCGTACATTACTCCCCTCATTAAAAAGAATTTCGCCTTCGAAATTCGTTACTGAAAAAGCTCGGATACTTGTCCGCATCTCGATTCCAACTCAATGTGTCTCCTTCGTCTTGTCTCGTCCCCGCGCTTCACAAAGGAACGGACTTGTTCCTAACTGCTAACACCACGGTCCACGATCCTCGTTGGTGGAGTGAAAGTCAGTCCTCCTTCCTGTTCATGCTCTGGCTCTAACACATGGCTAGATTTGGATTCAATACTTTCTTGACTGAGACGTGAAAAACGTCATGGAAATTGGCAGATTTGGGGGTAGGCTATTTTATAGGCAACTTCAAACTCTCTGAAGGTTTCAAAGGTTTAGAAGAAATCAACTCAATTTCTTGACTTTCATATTCTTCTTATTCTATAGTGGGGGTATCCTCAAGAAAACATGCTCATTCTTGGAACTCTCGGCTTTCGTCGCTTGTCCGCATAGCTCTTTTGTTGGCTTTGAGCATCAAGATTTATCCTTGATCATTCTTATTTGCTCTATGGTTTCCTCACTTTAGGAACCAAATGCTTTGTTCTAGGAATCATGCCAACACAAACGACTGGCACTTCCTTCCATACAAGGCCTCGTACGTCCATAAAGAACTCGCATGATAACTGTTGTTATACGAACACGATGGCAAGGTACTTATCCAACTCCTTTTCTATCCAAAACACATGCCTTAGCATATCCTCCAAGGTTTGGATAGTTCTTGATTGTCCATCTGTTCAGGTGTAAAGCCATCTTAAGCAAACTTAGAACCAAACACCTTGAAAGGCTCCCAAAAAGCGACGTCAACCGAATTTCGGTCAGAGATTGATGGAACTCGTGTAGCCTTACTATTTCTTGGATGTACAACTGGGCAACTTATTAGGGAAAAGTTAACTTTGGGTAGGAAATGGGCGACTTGGTTTACCTTCCACTGTGCCCAAAATAGCGTCATCGGCTGGGTTCGGGTAGCTGGTCACAAAATCCATAGATATACTGCCGCTTCAATTCGATAGGCAAAGGTGCAACATTAAAGGCTTTTGGTGCTCAATCTTCACTTTTGACAGACTAAGCTACTAACCCAGGCTTGCTACGTCCTTTTTAATCGGGCCACAGAACATCTTCTTTAAATCCTGATACATCTTGGTGGCACTAGGATGGATGGTGAAGTGGCTTTTATGGGCCTCCTCCAAGATACTTCAAGAATTACCATCTGCAATACACATTTCGCCTTAAAACCTCCACAAACCATCTGTTCCTTGCTCAAAATAAGATATTAAGCTTATGTGCCTTCATGACCGCCTTCTAGAGTCTTCCTAAATTCCTCATTTTGAACTTGTGCCATCATTATGTTTGTTTAAACCCACTTCTTCCTGTTAAAATAACAGCTTCATACTCTTTTATGTCATTGACATCCCCAAATTTAAATATATGCACTTCTCTATCCAGCTCAATTTCCTTGACCATCATATGGGATAAGCGTAATGACTTCGACTCAAGGCATAGCGACCACATTGGCCTTGCCGGGGAAAAGCAAAATCATAGTCCTTTAAGAAACTCCATCCACCTTCTTTGCCTCATGTTTAGCTCCTTAGTCTAAGAATGCTTAAGACTCTTGTGATGGTAAACTTCAAACTTTACTCCATATAAGTGATGCCTCCAAATCTTCAGGCAAACACTATGGGAGCTAACTCTAGGTCATGGGTAGGTAGTTCACCTTTTGAGGCTTTGAGTTGTCTATATGATGATGTACCACTGCCTATTTTATATTATTGAACATTTCATGGCTTGCAAAGCATACAATAAACAATGAAATGTTCATGCATCTTGATGATTATGATAACATGCTAAAGGTCAATGGTGACTTAAACTTATGAGGAAGATCCTTTAACCCATAGGATTATAAAATGGGGTGTTCTTCCTAGTTAGCTTGGTTAGGGTGGAGGGCAATCTTGGAAAAACCTTTAACAAATCTTTGGTAATAGTAGCTAATCCCAAAAAGCTCAGTATTAAAATTAATGGTGGTTATGACGATTTTCAGCTTCTAGGACACTAGGGTCAATGAAATATACCATGTCTTTTGATACTATTATGGTATGATGTTCACTTCCTCATAGAATTCACACTTAATAGCTTAGCATACAACTTCTCTCTTTCAACATCTAAAATGAACTTTGAGGAAAAGTTCATTATAAACATGACATCTAAGATGATGATTATATCACGCTATGAAAACAACCGGAACTTATATGATAGTTCTAAAATTATTCATAGCCATGAACACGAGGTGCCTGGGTTCCAAAGGACATCATGGTGAACTCAAAGTGTCCATACCGTGTCTAAAGCGGTTTTAGGTCTTTCCATCTCGTCTTCTCGAATTTGGTGGTTCGGACCTTAAATCAATCTCGGAATACCTGCTAGTTTCACTGGTCCATAAGATCATCAATCCTTGGAGTGTTATTATTTTTAAGGATGTCCTTCCATCCATATATCTATACATAGTCTCATGCTCCCATCCTTTTCTTATTCAAAATTTGGTAAGCAAACTATCTATGTGTTATGTAATTATGGATGTTATATGATGGAGCCAATATGATGTGTTTTTCATGCTATACTTGACGTTATCGCTTTATTTCGAATATTATTCACGTTATGTGCGGCTCACATTTTCAATTATGTTTTAAAAAAAAATGTCTCATAATTTCACTAAGTATTTTCAAAGTATGATGAAAGAACTGAAGCAAAGAGTAAAGTCTAGTAATTAATCAGATACAACCTAGGTGTATTCGGTTAATTATTAGGGTGTTACATAAACATCTCTAGAATTCCTCTTCATTGCTCTAACTGAAGCCCATATGAAGTCATTAGTTTGCAAGATGTACATTCATTTGCAAGGCTAGAAAATCATTTTGATGATTAGAAAGCCAATTTGCAAGCTCAGAAATAAGATGATATGATCGAAAGAAGTTAAAGTAGTCAAAAAATTGGGTACATATGGTCTCACAAAGTTCAAAATCATAATATACACAAGATGTGAGAATATATTGTTGACTGGAGTAGGGTAAGAAAGTAGAATGAAGATTAGAAAGTGTACCTTGTTAGAAAGTAATTCCAAGTGTCAAAAATTATCCTTTTTGAAAAGAATAAAAAACAAGGGTGGGATAATTGCCTCTTTTATGATTTTTCTTCACGTCTTTTTATCTTCAATCAATCATGTCTAATCACTTAAATAAACCTTCACTCCTCGCATAGTAACACTTTTACCTTTATCTTCAACCTCTTGCTCCTAAGCCTCAACTATTTCATCTTTTCTTGCTCACCAATCCTCTGCTAACCGTTCTCTTGTTCTCTAAAACCCTCACCTTCTAACCCTCTCAAGCTCCAACTTTTCTTTTAATCCTCATATACATAACCCTACAATGGCTAAAGGAAAGGATCTCAACCAGTCTCACCAAAGAGGATCTTTCATCATGTACAATGAATCTTACATACAGGAGCTTTATGAAGCAGTTTCAAAGAAAGATAGCCTCTAGGAAAAAATTGAACAAATCCCATTGGACCAAGTTCCTATTCTCAAGGAAGTGTTCACTTTTCAAGGTTGGGAGTACTTTTTGGACATCCCTGATAAGGTTTCAGTATGGTAACTACTTTCTACTAACTCTCGAAGCAAAGGATAGAAGTACCTCAAAACCACCATTCGGGACACCTATATGGAGATTAGGTTGTCCAATTATGTCCAGTGATTCAGGCTCCTGATGCTTAGTCAACTACTTAGCTCAAGGACGAACTGGTTCAAGTCTCAGGGTGAGTTGAGGAAGTATCAAAGTGTCTGGCGGGCGCCAAATATCAACCTAGGACATTACCATGGCTATGCTAAGTTCAAGAGTGAGAAAGTGTTCAGTATTAGTACGTCACTACTCTTCCAAGTAATGAGGAAGTACAGATGTCTGTGGGCATGGATTTTATGCTACTTTTCTGCTTAATGTCAAAGAGAAAAGTAAATCTACCAAAATGATTATGGACTAGATGCTTAGTGGTATCACTGTAACACCCTAATAATTTAACCGAATACACCTAGGTTGTATCTGATTAATTACTAGACTTTACTCTTTGCTCAGTTCTTTCATCATACTTTGAAAATACTTAAATTCCGAGCCATTTTTTTTAAACATAATTGAAAACGTGAGCCACATAACGTGAACAATAATTCGAAATAAAACGAATATTTATGGTATAGCAGCATGAAAAATGTAACACCCTAATATTTAACCCAATACGCCTAGGACGTACAAGATTAATTATTAGTCATTACTTCCTTTAAAACCTCTTTTAGAATTTAACTTAGCGGAAATACAGGTAAATTTTTTTTTGAAATGATTTATATAAAACAAAGTGCGAGCCTTGCGCGTACATATAAACAACGTGATGCGAAGAATACATAAAACATACAGGATATAAACATTAAAGAACACATCCATCATAAACATCATTCCTCATCACATTAGATAATATAGTTTAGTACATCATAACAGAAATATAACAGAAGCATAAAGTCTTACCCATACTAGTGGGCAGAGTTGCAATACAATGATATCAAAAGATGACAAATACATGAAACAACCCCAAAAGATAAATACCCAACTAAGACTCTCCCTCCCTCGAGCCATGGATGACGCTTCCACCCATCCCTCGGTGGTATATATCCAATAAACTATGCAATCTTCGGATGCGTGAAGGTGGAAGGATGGGCGAGCATGCAGCACGATGAGGGCGTATCTCCGATGTCGTGCTAACCTCCGCTGCGTCACGCCTCCTCGCCACCTCCCGATATCCATGGGTACGGCGGGGCGGAACCCTCCGAGAAAGGATGAGAAGGAAGATCCTCTGATGGGTCAGTCTTGAACGTCTCGGGCGAGGCACATACTCGGGGTAGCCTTGCACCGCTGAGAGACCGAACGGGCGCGACGGTCGCTCGTCAGGGTCGCGTCCTCTCAAAGATCAGGTCGTTGCCAAAAGGGGAGGTCGGATGAATAGCTGGAGACGGAACAAAGTCCCACATATGCAAAAATGCGTATAGCACAATGACCCTCGAAGTGGTAGGACTGATGGTCCGGGTCAAGTGCACCTCCAACAGGGTGCATCAACAAAAATCACGAACGATGCCATCGATATCTAAAGACGTAACGGGAAGAAAAGAGAGGGGTGAGAATTCTTACTAAAGAATCTCATAGGAAGTCCTCTATCCTAGTGTCATCGTTTACGTCCCCAGGAACCTTGGGTTTATTATGAAAAGGTTAAGCATGCATAAGTTCATTATGAGGTTTTCACAAAGGTATTTATCCAAGGTCCATGTCTTTTATAATGATTCTTAATACATGTATGCAACATAATAGTTCATGGATGCATGGCAGTACTTTAGGTAAATCAAACAATTATCAATCAACATATAAGTGGCATGTAACCTTTCTCTTGAACATCTTTCCTTTTCTCATACTTGTGACACCAATAATATAGTAACCGCACCCCTTAAACTAGGCTATGAGCTCATACCTTAACTAGTCGTCACTAGTTCTTACTTATCCTCTTGATAAGCGAATCATAAACATAATCATCATAATCCCGACTCCAAGTACGGGTAGGGGGCCTAAGGATCACCCATCATGGGACTTTTTCCTTCTTCGAAACGCATCGACTGGTTAAGACCACGACTTTGTCCGCTTTGGCAGGCTAATGTCTATGCCCTCACGGTTTTACCTTCTCCTCACCGGAGCAGGAGAAGTACGTCTCGGTGTGTCACCTTAAACATCATATACTTTCATTCTTCGAAACGCATCGACTGTTAGACCAGCGACTTTGTCCGCTTCGGTATGGCTCGACGTCCATACCCCACGGGTTTACTTCTCCTCAGGAGCAGGAGAAATGCGTCTCGGCATATAACTTTAAACTTCATATTTCTCAAAAACTTTCTTTTTGTCCCTCAAATTTGATTGAAATTCGCATATGACCACCACGAATTTCCTCAAATTTGAGTCTTGCCACATAACTTACATAATGCATGTTATCTCACAAAATCCTCCATCAAGAAAACTTTTCAATCATGACAACATACTTTCTCTAATTCATTTCTATCACATAGTCTCATGCATTATGCTCATAATATACCAAACATCACAACAGCATATCACAAATCCATATATTCTCATACTCATGATATTAACACATTCATTCATATCACAAGCATACTCACTTGGTCTCATTCTCACATCACACTTCCTATCTCATATTGTCTTATGCTTTGGCCCTACAGGTCTTAAACTTAAGTTCCAATCATTCTAATGCTCATAGTACATCTTTATTCCACTTAAGAGATCATTACTTATAATTCTTACTAAGATTTAGGCTTACTAAAAATTCCAAACAGCATTATGCATCTTGGGCAGAAAATTATCATATGATTACGGGGTTCTAAAATCTTCGTTTTAAATCCTTTTTCAGATCCGTCTTCGCCTAAGGCTTCATAATCAATCCCTAAACCAATTATGAGGGATTCCTAGGCATGTTTACTAAGTTATAATTCACTTTTCCTCAATTTAGCTTTGCTGGACAGAATCACATTTTGCCATGTCTAAGTGTGCTAGAATTCCTATTTTAAGTCCTTATCATTACCTTAAGCTTAGTAATTAATACCTAATCATTTATGAAAGGTTTTTATGCATATCCTACTGATTATGAACCATTTACACTTGAATTAATTATGCTGGAACAGAATTGCATTGTTCCAATTCTAAGTGTTCTAGAATTCTCATTTTAAGTCCTTTCTAGTTACTTATTTTTTTCCTAACTTCTCTAAAACGTTCCTTACTTCACTCAAGCATAAATGTACACATTTTATCACCTTAAAACAGTTTGTACAGTAGCCAATCAGGGAGGTACAGAACCGAAATGAAACAATCATAAAATCACATAAAATCATGACTTAAAAGCACATAAGTTACTAGTTTTCTCTTGGAATGGTTTTTAAGAACTCAAATCTCTTTTAGAACTCAATTTATCTCATTAAAATCATGTAATTATACATGAGGGCAGTAGCTAAATTAATTTGCTCATAAAATAGATTTAAAACATATAATCTCATTCATAATGTTCCTTAGGTACTCCTAAGCTTAGAAAAATTCCAAAACATGGCTATGGGCACTTGTGATTAGATGAACTCACACCAAGCCCATCATCATCACCACAAGGCCGAAATGGCTTCATTGAAAAACCAACGTTTTCTTAAAACTTTACATTGGATACTTGGGCAAGTCTTTGAGCTCTAGACCATTTAGGTGGTGACATAAATTTAAACATGCTATGCAACTCATTTTACTCTTCTTTAAGAAAATAAAGTGAGAGCATAAAATAAATATGAGGTGCACTCATTTATTATCTTTAGAGTTTAAGTGATGGCGTAAAATATAAACATGATAGACAAGAAAGTAAACATGAAATGCAAGGTTCAATTCTTTATTTTAGTGCTCTAGGCCTCTTGGGTGTTTACCCCAAATCAACAATCAACTTTAAGGTTGAAATAGGTAGGCTTTGAGATTTATTAAGTGATGATGCACATTCTTGTTTTAATCTTTAAGTTGCTTAGTGATAGCTTGAAAATAAACATGCTATGCAAAGCATAAAAGTAAACATGAATGCAACTCCTTTTTAATCTTAACTAGAGCTCTTACAAGACTTTAAAGGAACATAAAAACCTCAACCCATTATGTATCATAAAGTGAGCTTTAGAGTTCTTAGCATCAAGACACCAAGGAAGTCTTATGTTCTTCGAACACCATCATCAAGCTCAAGGAAATGATTTTTCAAGAGACAACCTTTCAAACAAACATAAAAGGCTACCTTAACATTTTTAGCAAACTTTGTTCAAGAGAGGAAAGGAAAAACCGAAACCATTGAAGAAAAAGAAATAAAAACCAAAGCTTGAACAAGGCAAAAAGGAAAACGAAACCTTAGAGGAATGAAGGCCAAAACTTTGAACTAGGAAAAACCAAGGAGGAACCGGAATCATAAAGGAAAGGAAATGAAAAACCAAAACTTTGAACTTGCAAAGAAAAGGAAAAACCGAGTTTGTATATGGTCCTAGACCAAGATCCAAGCTTTAGAGGTTTCTCTCATGGCAAACACCAAACTATCTCCATGAAACCTCATCATCAAGCTAAAGATTGGTTTGTAAAATGGCCTCATGGCCGAAAATACAAAGGGGAAGAAAAGAGTTTGAAACCAAGAGAAAACTAGAAACTTTTCTCAAAGAAAGTAAAGAAAACTTGAAAGAAAACCCCTACCAAGTGAAATCTTGAAAGCTTTGAAAGAAAGCTTGAGTTTGCAAGGAAATGAGAAGACAAAATCTTCTCTTGGTGAGCAAGGATTCGGCCTCCAAAGGTTCTCAAGGAAGATGATTTTTCCTTGAGGATGCAAGCTTGGAAATGGTGAGGTTTGGTGTTTAGGAGGTGTTTTAAGGTATGAGAGTGGTGGTTTGAGGTGGTTTGTGGTGGCTCAAGGTGGTGGTGGTGGTTCTTTGAGGAAGGAAGAAAAAGAACTTAGAGGAAGGGAAAATGAGAGAAAATGAGAGAAAGTGCAAGAAAACTCAACTTAGCAAATGATCAAAAAGGTGTCCAAGCTTTCCAAGGTGTGATATTTATAAAGAATGAAATGTTGTGGCTGATTTAGGGGAAGAGCTGGCTGAAATTTTGGCCTTGGGAGGGAAGGAAAATATCTTCTAAAGCTTGTCTTGGAAGCTTGGTTTAAGTCCTAGCTTAGGTGTAGTCAAGTCCTAGCTTTGGCATAGCCTTTTTGGATGAAATTTGAAATCAATATTTGATGGATTTTGGGAGAATTTGCCAAATCTGGACAGCCAAGAGGGAGGGAAAATCATCCATGTAATTGTGGTTTAATGATGCATTTAGGTGTTTCATTAATTAAGGTTTGGGTTAGGAGTTTGTGAGAAAGTGTTTAGGTGTAATAAAGGTTAATTAGGGTCATCAAGGCTTGGTTTAGGGGTGTTCTAATCTAGATTAACAATTTTAAAATCATTCTTTTGGTCAAAAGGTTGTAGACAAGTTTCCTTAATTTAAGGAAATTGGAGAGAAAATACTATTCATTACTTTTTGATTAGTAGTCTTGGATTAAAGAATGAAATTAGAATTTGACTAAGCAATTTTAGTTTCTAATCAACCTTAATAAATCATTTTGACTCTAGATTAATTATCGAAATAAATTAATCTTCGATTAGAGCCTAATATTGCTTAGGTTTTAATTATCATTAGGCGCACTGTACACTGTTCTAGGGGTAAAATGGTAATTTGTACTAAAACTCACGGACCTTCTGCCGGCTAAACATCAAATATTACTCTAAAACATCATTCTAAACTTCCTGGAAAAATTCCGTCAAACGGCACCTTTTACCCGGTAGAGCACGGAGGGTATTTTGGTCATTTTGAGCCGAAAGTTTAAAAACGAGATTTTCACCTCGGATATCAAACATAACAGGTACAATCCCCTTCAAACATTGAGTTGACCCATTCAAGGAGTGCGGATGGCCCTTTAATTTGGTAAAAGAAATGACTAAGGGCATTTCGGTCATTTGTACTCTAATAGCAGAAATCGAGGCGTTACATTACTCCCCTCCTTAAAAAGAATTTCGCCCTCGAAATTCGTTACCTTAGAAAAGCTCGGGATACTTCGTCATTCTGATTCCAACTCCCATGTGTACTCCGCTTGTCGTCCATGACTTTCACCAAAGGAACGAACTTGTTCCTCAACTGCTACACCACGGTCCACGATCCTCATTGGTGGCAAATTGAAAGTTAGGTCCTCCCTTAACTGTACATGCTCTGGCTCTAACACATGGCTAGGATCGGATTGATACTTTCTTAACGTGAGACGTGAAAGAAGTCATGGAGATTTGACAGATTTGGGGTAGGGCTATTTTATAGGCAAGTCCGACTCTCTGAAGGATTTCAAAAGGTCGAGAAAATCGGGGACTCAATTTCTTGACTTTCATGGCTCTACCTATTCCCTAGTGGGGTTTATCCTCAGAAACATGCTCACCTTCTTGGAACTCTAACGGCTTTCGCCGCTTGTCCGCATAGCTCTTTTGTCGGCTTTGAGAGTCAAGATTCTATCCTTGATCATTCTTATTTGCTATGTGGTTTCCCTCACTACATTCGGTCCCAAAATGCTTTGTTCTCCAGATCATGCCAACACAAAGGCGACTGGCACTTCCTTCCATACAAGGCCTGACTGCCATAGATACTCGCATGATACTGTTGTTATACGCGAACTCGATAAGCGGAGGTACTTATCCCAACTCCCTTTTATCCAAAACACATGCCCTTAGCATATCCTCCAAGGTTTGGATAGTTCTTTTGATTGTCCATCCGTTTGAGGGTGGTAAGCCGTGCTTAAGCACAACTTAGAACCAAACGCCTTTTGAAAGGCTTCCCAAAAACGCGACGTAAACTGCGGATCTCGTCCGAGATTATCGTCGATGAACTCCGTGTAACCTTACTATCTCTTGGATGTACAACTGGGCCAACTTATCTAGGGAAAAGGTTAACTTGATGGGTAGGAAATGGGCCGACTTGGTTAACCTGTCCACTATTACCAAAATAGCGTCATGCCGGCTTGGGTTCGGGGTAGACTGGTCACAAAATCCATAGATATACTATCCCACTTCCATTCGGGGATAGGCAAAGGTTGCAACATTCCTGAAGGCTTTTGGTGCTCAATCTTCACTTTTTGACAGACTAAGCACTTACTAACCCAGGCTACTACGTCCTTTTCAATCCGGCCACCAGAACATCTTCTTAAATCCTGATACATCTTGGTGGCACCAGGATGGATGGTGAAGTGGCTTTTATGGGCCTCCTCCAAGATACTTTCTCGAGGTCACCATCTTGCGATACACACATCGCCCTTCGAACCTCCACAAACCATCTGTTCCTTGCTCAAAACCCTTAAGCTTTCCAGCCTTAACCGCCTAGAGTCTCCCTAAACTCCTCATTTTCTACTTGTGCCATCATTACCCTTTGTTTAAACCCACTTGTTCCTGTAAGATGACACATCTTCACACTCTTTTCTGTCATTGACATCCCCAAATTCAAATCCCTAAACTTCTCTATTAGCTCAATTTCCTTGACCATCATGTGGGATAAGCGTAATGACTTTCGACTCAAGGCATCGGCGACCACATTGGCCTTGCCGGGTGGTAACTTAAGCCGAAATCATAGTCCTTTAGAAACTCCATCCACTTTCTTTGCCTCATGTTTAGCTCCTTCATCAAGAGATGCTTAAGACTCTTGTGATCGGAGAAAACTTCAAACTTTACTCCATATAAGTGATGCCTCCAAATCTTCAAGGCAAACACTATGGCGGCCAACTCTAGGTCATGGGTAGGGTAGTTCACCTCGAGGCTTGAGTTGTCTAGATGCATAGGCTACCACTTGCCTATTTTGCATCAGAACACATCCCAATCCTTTCCCAAGCATCACAATATACCTCGAAGGTACATGGGGTCGAGTAAAACCAAAACTGGGGTCGAGGTCAACCTTTCCTTTAACTCTAGGAAGCTCTTTCACAATCGGGATTCCATGAAAACGGGTGTTCTTCCTAGTTAGCTTGGTTAGGGAAAGGCAATTATGGAAAAACCTTTAATAAACCTTCGGTAATAGCCCGCTAATCCCAAAAAGCTCCATATTTCCGATACGGTGGTCGGTCTATCCCAATTCATCAGCTTCTATCTTACTAGGGTCAACAGCTATACCTCCTTTTGATACTACATGTCCCAAAAACTTCACTTCCTCCAACTAGAATTCACACTTAGATAGCTTAGCATACAACTTCTTCTCTTTCAACACCTCTAAAACCAACTTTAGGTGACTTTCATGCTCCTCGTGAGTCTTCGAATAGATGAGTATATCATCTATGAAAACAACCACGAACTTATCTAAATAGGGTCTAAAGATCCTATTCATGTAGTCCATGAACACGACGGGTGCATTGGTCAATCCAAAGGACATCACGGTGAACTCAAAGTGTCCATACCGTGTCCTAAAAGCGGTTTTAGGTATATCCTCTTCCCTTACTCGAATTTGGTGGTATCCGGACCTTAAATCAATCTTGGAGAATACCACCGCTCCTTTAACTGGTCCATAAGATCATCAATCCTAGGCAAAGGGTATCTATTTTTCACCGTTACACGATTCAATTGCCTATAATCTATACAAAGTCTCATGCTCCCATCCTTTTCTTAACAAACAAACCGGGGCTCCCAAGGTGAAGCACTAGGTCTGAATAAAATTCTTTTCTAACAACTCCTCCAACTAGGTTTTCAATTCCTTCAACTCCAAGGGTGACATCCTATACAGGGCTATCGAGATAGGTCTCGTTTCAGGAACCAACTCGATGGAGAACTCCAGCATTCTTTCGGGAGGGAACTGGCTATCTCATCCGGAAATACCTGGGGGTAACTCTCTTACCATAGGAATATCATCTATGTTCTGCTCAAAGTCTACTTCGCTAGCGGCTAGAAGGACATATCCCTTAATTTTCTCCCCATACAAAGACATCTACGGAATTTACATAAAGTTTCAAGGTTTGACTAGTCTTGCTAGGGGATGACGAAAATAATAGATTTGTATGACAACCTAACAACACATGGTTAGCGTGAAGCCAATCCATGCCAAGGATTATTCCTATGTCTTTTAAAGGTAAACAAATCAAATCTATGACATAGGATCTATTTTCAACAGGAAGATGGCAATTTAAACAACAGTTACATGTATGTACAGGACGATTCGTAGAGTAGAAACAATAAGGTCAAATGGAAGCTTAGAAACTTGCAAGTTTAGAGACTCGACACTAGCATGTGAGATAAAAGAATGAGTAGCACCAGAGTCATATAGCACATTAAGGTTCTACCATTTAGTTCGCACTTACCTTCGATGAGGTCGTTGGATCTTGCGGTGTCTTCCGCGTTAAGGGTAAGAACCGTACTTGGTGTTGGGTTGGGGATTTTACTTGACGACCCTCCATTACTTTTGCAAGTCCTTCATAGTGGCCAGCTTGCCACATCTAAACACACTCCTTGTTGGCTAGGCAGGGACGGTTGCCATGATTCTTTCCACAGTAGGGGCACTCCAGCTTGGGGATCCGGGGAAGCAGGGGGCTCCTTGGGGTGCCTTGTTCTTGTTCCCATTGGGCCCTCCTTGTTGATTGTTGTTGTTGTTATTGCGAGGACCGCCCATTCCGCCTTGTTGATGGTTGCGGGTTCCCGCCCGTTGGGGTTGAACGGATGGCCTTGGGTGGGATGGTTGATTGTTGGTCTCTTTGTTGTTGTGGTTGATGATGTTGTTGTTGCTTGAATTGGTTGGATTGGTAGGGATGGTAGTGGTTCCGTTGAGTCTGATTTGATGGCTTGAACTTCGGGCTTTGGGTCCCGAACCACGGGGATGATCCACCCGCGCACTCATCTTCTTGTGCCCTTCTTCGATGATCGGCACTTGTTGACTAGGGTCGGAAGTCCCAATTTCCATGTGTGCCATACAAAGTTAAAGTTCCCCTCAAACCGGCCTCAACTTAACACACTTCCATATCTCATCGGGATTCCCTTGGAAAACCCATGAGAACTTGATCAATTCTTCAAACTTCGCCGTGTAGGGCGCAGACATTCCACCTTGGACCAACTGCATGAATTCAATGTCCTTGGCGTTCTTCACGGAACTCGGGAAATACTTCTCATAGAAGTATGTCTTAAACAGATCCCAATTGATGGCTGCGCCCTAGCTTCTAGCAGGCCTACGGGTGCCAAGTCCACCAAAACTCTGCATCAGCTTCCATCATGTAGGCAGGAAAACCTTCGCTCCTCGAGCAAGCAATAACCGAATAGATCTTCTCCATGTTCTTGATCCATTCGTCCGCCTTATCAGGTTCAAAGCTCCACGGAAGGTTGGGGGATTAGCCTTGCGGATTCCCGAAACGGGCTTGCTCCACGGCTTCAGCAGGGACCTTAGCACCATTTGGTTGATTCATGCGGTCGAACATGCGTTCCATCGCCCTAGCCATTTCACTACAGCTGCAAGTCATTTCTCGTTCACCACGGCGTTGCGTTCTGATTCCGCGGGGTACCATTGGTCCCTAAGCACACAAGTCAACAAATACCGAGGTGATCAGGCTCAATATTCCAAACTAAATGAGCTAGTTACCATGGCAGACAGCTGACAAGGTCATGAATGCCTATCCTATAGCTTATCTCTAATAGCTAAGCGCTACACATGACATACTATCGTAACATGCTTCTAAAGCATGGTTGATCAAATCCTAGGCTTCGTGAGAATTGAACTCTTGATACCAAAATGTAACACCCTAATATTTAACCCATACGCCTAGGACGTACTTAAGATTAATTATTAGTCATTACTTCCTTTAAAACCTCTTTTAGAATTTAACTTAGCGCAAAATACAGGTAAATTTTTTTTTTTAAATGATTTATATAAAACAAAGTGCGAGCCTTGCGCGTGACATATAAACGACGTGATGCGGAAGAATACATAAAACATAAGGATATAAACATTAAAGAACACATCCATCATAAACATCATTCCTCATCACATTAGATAATATAGTTTATACATCATAACAGAAATATAACAGAAGCATAAAGTCTTACCCATACTAGTGGAGAGTTGCAATACAATGATATCAAAAGATGACAAATACATGAAACAACCCCAAAAGATAAATACCCAACCAAGCCTCTGTAACGCCCAACTTTCCGTCATTTAGAAATTACCGAATTACCTAGGTAATTCTTATATAAATTTGAGACCGAACAATCCTCAATAGAGGAATATAACATTAGAAAAGAAGTTATGAGCGATTCTGCAAGAGTCGCAAGCCCAGAATTTTCTACGTGTAAAATGACCAAAATGCCCTGAGGTTATTTTACTTAGAAAATGAGGATCGTGGGCCCCACCCATCCTCAAGGGGATGTTTTGATGTTAATAAGGGATTGTTTGTGTTATGTGTGTTAATAGAGGAAGAATCCTAATTTTGAGCTCCGACGCGCGAAATGACCAAAACGCCCCGGCGTTTAACTTTGATTTGCATGCCGCTGAGCCCGAACCTCACTAAAATGTGTTAAAAGGTGTTTTTAAGCCATGATTAACCATTGGTTAAGCTCGGGTGGTCTCGGGCAATTTTTAAGTAAAATGACCGTTTGCTCTCTTTGTGCAGTTTTACAAATTTTGAGATTTTTGATTCGTCTAACGAAACCTAAGCAATATTAGGCTCAAATTAAAGCTTATTAAATTCTAATTATTAATCTAGAGTCAAAATTATTTATTTAAATTGATTAGAACCTAAAATTGCTTTAAAACACTCAAATTGCTTACTAATTCACCTAAGCCCTTAAGGTAAATTCTCTAAATTGCATGAATACCTTGCCTACACCTAAATAATACATGGAACACACAAAACCCTCTTCCATGAGGCTGTAATGCACGAAATTATTCAGCCATAATCATTAGAATTATTGCAAATAATGCACTAAAACATAATGCAAAAAATCACCATAAAACAAGGAACTTTGAAACATGATTCCATGTTTTAAGCCACCAAACAAGATGATTTTTCCTTCCTTGTCTCCTCCTCAAATTGAATCAGATTTTCCTTCTCCTCTTGTCCATTTATGAGCTTGAATTCTTCTATAAATAGGCATGCTTAGAAGTCATTAGAGACTTGCTCAAAAATTTCACAACTTTAAGTTTTTCCTAAGCTCAAAAACTTTCTTTCTTTCTTCCCCTTGGCTGAAATTCTTTCTTCAATCTTTCAAGAATATTTCTTTCATTTCACTCCAAGAAACCAAGTTCTCTTCCTTTCCTTCAAATCAGATTAGGTAGGGAGTTGTTTCTAAGTTCATTTTATGCTATGACAAGTTATGTTTCTAGCTCAAAAATGATGATTTCATGGACTTTCTTCTAGCTCTCAATTTCGATTTTGTTTTCCCCTTTTCTTTTAAAATCATTTCAGCCTTATGGCCTAGATTATGATGAGACCATGGTTTGATGATGAGGTTCTTTGTTGGTTGCAAAGCCATCACAAGTTAGACCTCTAAAACTTGAAGGTTTCACTAGTTTTTAAAGCTTTACAATTTCGTTTTTCTTTCCTTATTTTTCTTTAATGATTTTGGCCAAATGGCCTAAGAAGGAATATGATGATAGCTTGATGATGAGGACCTTGAGTGTTGGTTGTAAATCCATCACAAGTTAGGCCTTTAAAGCTTGAAAATTCCACTTGATGCAAAACTTTAAAGAATGATGTTTTTATGATGTAAAAATAAAGATCTTGAGTTTAGAACTTGAAAGATGTATTTTTCACTTTGTCTTGCTAAGATATATATGGGTTGAATTTATATTTCTCTAAAGTCTTGGAAGAGCTCTAGTAAAGAAATAAAATGAACTTGCATCCATGTTTAAGTTTATGCCTTGCATAACCATGTTTACTTTTATGTCATCACTAAATTCTCAAGAATAAATAAATGAACTTGCATATCTCATGTTTAAATTTCCAAGCTTGCATTTCATGTTTATATTTCAAGTTGTCACTTAATCTTCAAAGATAATAAAGAGGATGCATCTCATATTTATTTTATGCTCTCACTTTATTTTATAATGGCTAAAAGAATCAACGCATGACATGTTTATTTTTATGTCATCACCTAAAGATCCTAGAGCTCAAAGACTTGCCCAAGTATCACAAGCAAAGAAATAAGATTATTGGAGTTAAAGAATTGATTCTTTAAGAAGTCTTGAGATTGGAGCTTAAAAAGATGTAATAATAATTCTCTTCTCCCTTCAGGTCCAGTGCGGATTACCGCGCTCGGTTTCTTAAGATTTCTTCTCCTCCACTGGTCCCTGCTACCGCCGCTCCAGTTTCTTGCATCATGTTTATATTTCAAGCTCTTGCATCATGTTTAATTTTCAAGTCATCACCTTAAATCTTAAAGATAAAGAAATGAATTTGCATATCATGTTTATAATTCCAAGTTATCACCTTATAATGACAAGATTAAAATGAGGTTGCATAGCATGTTTATGATTCTAAGATATCACATAAATCTCTTAAGCTCAAGACTTGCTCCTTTTATCTTAAGTGAGAATTTTAATTATGAAGATTCTTTCAAAAAGAATTAGTTTCTAAAAGAGTTTTAAAGCTTTGCAAGGATTCTACGGGAAACTAATATTTTATGTTCACTTAAAATGTGATTTTATACAATTATATGAGGTTCATGATTCGGCTTCTGATATGAGATTAGTACCAATAAATGATGATGATTTAATATGTTTGAAGTTGTGATAATTATGGTTTATTGCTAAAGGAATGATTCTATGCATGTTAGAGATAAAACTAGCTTCCAAGAAATGTAAAAGCAAGATTTCTAGAACTTTAGAGAATGAAATTTATGCATTCTGTCAGAGCCTTTAGTGACCTTAAGAACCAGATATTATTATGTTTAGATAAGGGACAATGATTCATAATTGGTTTAGTAATTAATTTTAGCATCATAGGGAAAGCCGGTAACAAGAAGGGTTAAAAACGTAACTTCTAGCACAAAACCTTAAGAACAACTTACTGTCTATGCTACCCATATAGTCTAATAATGTTCTTAAGGCTTATAATTGATGGTAATAAATCCCTTAGATGCATAAGTAATTAGTTTGATAATTAAGGTTACCCAATTTTAGAGTTCGGTTATTTAGGGAGCTTCCTGTGAAAATTTTAGATGACATCTTTTGATGCTTTGGAATGTAATTATATGATGATGTAATGCCTCCTGAGAATTTGATATTATTGAATGATTTCATGGCTTGCATGTTATAATTGCTATTGCAAACAATGAGAATGTTCATGCATCTTGATGATTATGATTTAACATGCTAAGACTTAATGGTGACTTAAACTCATGAGGAAATGATCCTTTGGACCCATCAACTATAGGTGGTGAAAAGGTGATCTTGAGAAAATGATCCTTTAGACCCATCAGACTATAGGTGGTGAAAAGGTGATTCTTGCCCCCTAGCCCGTTCTCTCAAAAGGGTAGAGTTGGATTTTAATTATCAAAAGGGATAAGTATATGCTAGTGACGACTAGTAAGGTATGAGCTCATAACCTAGATTACTCCCAAAAGGGTGGAGTATAGGGTGGCCCAAGGAAAATAATGATGATGATGACAAGATTTTAAGTCACCTAGGACACTAAAGGAATGAAATATGTGCATCATGTCTTGTGCATAGCTATTATGGTATGATGTTCTTCTGTGCATAACATTTTATGAGATGATGATGGGAAATATGATGTTCTTCTATGCATAGTATTTATGATATGATGATGAGAAATATGATGTTCTTTTATGCATAGTATTTATGATATGATGATGAAGAATACGATGTGTTGATAAAAGGAAAAGTTCATTATAAACATGACATGCTAAGTTTATGATGCATTATAAGACGCATGATTAAAGGACGAACCTCGGTAAAGTATATTTTCGAACTTAATAAATCAATCTTAGCATGCTCACTATTTCATAATAACCCGAGGTTCCTGGGACGATGATGATGACACAATGCATCATGAGGTGAGTACCCTCCTGAGATTCTTTTATAAGTTTCTCACTCCCTCTATTTTTCTTTCCATCTCGTCTTCAAAGAAAGGAAGATTTTGTGAATCACATTGAGGCTCAGGGTAGCTGAACTTGATCCTCTAGTTTCACTCGTATATTTCAGACATCTATCCCTATCCCTGGAGTGTTATTACTAGGTGCCATTAATGGATGTCCTTCCATCCATATATTATTTATGTTTTGTTAGATTGCCTACACTTAGTCTTATTCTGTTGGTAGGCAAAATATCTATATGATATGTAATTATGGATGCTATATGATGGAGCCAATATATTATGATGTGATGTTTGTAAATTCCTATGTGTCTTTTAAATTTTGCTAAATCATTCACGTTAAACGCGGCTCACGTTTTCAATTATGTTTAAAAAAAAATGGCTCGTAATTTCACTAAGTATTTTCAAAGCATGATTAAGAAACTAAAGCAAAGAGTAAAGTCTAGTAATTAATCAGATAACCTAGGTGTATTGGGTTAATTATTAGGGTGTTACATTTTGGTATCAGAGCGGTTCGTTCTCACTAGCCTGAGGATTGGACTGGCTATGCTTCTAAAGCATACTACGTTAGAAATGTCATGTGTATATGTTTATCATTAGGATGAGCTTGAGGATTAGAGATGCATGACCTGTATGTTGCACGTGCCATGGTAACTTGCTCACTTTGCATGGAATGTTGAGCCTGATCACTTCAGTGCTGTTTTGTGTGTATAGGGACCAATGGCACGTCGACAACAGACTAGGAACGCGGCACGGAATAACCAGACAACAAAACTGAAGCACTCCGTGATGTGGCAAGGACAATGAGGATGATGATGGATCGAATGGATCAGGATCGCCAAGCTAATGCGAATCAAGGCCATGAGATCCGAACACGCTCGTTTTGGGAGTTTCAGGGCGAACCCGAGGTTTCAAGGGGACCCTCAATCCAAATGTTGCAGATGAATGGATTCAAATATTGAGAAGGTCTTTGCTGTAGTCCCATGCTCAGAGGAGAGAGGTCACCTTCGTACCCATATGCTTGAAGGTGATGCCGGTTTTGGTGGACTGGTGCCTAAAGACTCCTAGAGGCAACTGGCGTGGACATTGATTGGGAGCTATTCAAGGTCCATTTTTATGAAAAGTATTTTCCAGAATTGGGTAGAAATGCCAAGGACATTGAGTTCATGCAACTTGTCCAAGGAAGCATGAATGTAGCCCAGTACACTGCCAGATTTGAAGAACTTATCAAGTTCTCAAGGATGTATAGGGTAACCCGACGAGTATTGGAAATGCATTAAATACGAGTCAGGGTTAAAGGCGGAGCTTAATGTGGAGTTGCGCATTTGGAGATTAGGGATTTCTACCCTAGTCAACAAATGCCGCATCATTGAAGAAGGGCAGAGAAAGTTGAGCACCTCAAGGTCGGATAATATCACCAAGAAGCTGACACCTCAAGGTCAACAATTCAAAGGCATAATCGACCCCATTCCCACCTCAATTGAGACCCCAAGGTCCACAAAGGAACTTTCAACAAGGAAGGCCGAACAACAACAACAACCGCTATAACGCAACCGCTACAACAACAACCCCAACAACAATCACAACAACAACAATAACAACAACAAGGGGAAAGCACCACAAAGGGGTCCAGGAGCACCTCCACGACCCCCACCATCCATGGACTGTTCCAAGTGCGGCAAGAATCATGGGAGCATGCCTGTCGAGCGGAACAAATGTATGCTCTCGTGTGAAAGCCGGGCCACTACTCTCGAGAATGCATGGAGAGGAACCCGCCAACCCCAATCCCAAGCCGCAATATCAAGGAAGGGTTTTTACCGTTAATGCTGAAGAAACGACGAAGTCACGGAATCTCATGGAAGGTAAGTGTAACATGTATGGAAAAGACTTAATTGTATTGTATGATTCTGGCGCTTCCCATTCTTTTATTTCCCACTCATGTGTTAAAAGCCTTAACTTGCATGTGACTGAGCTTCCTTTTGACCTTATTGTTTCTACCCCTCCTGGAAAACCCGTTAGGACTTGTAGATGTTGTCTAGATTGCAATTTTGTTATAGAGAATAGATCCTTTGTTTTAGATCTTATTTGCTTACCCATGCAAGGTTTAGATGTGATTCTTGGCATGGATTGGCTTGAGGCCAACCGTGTATTGTTAAGCTATGAGAAAACCATCACCTTTCTTCCTATTCCCATTGAACCTAAGAAACCCATAAGTTACATAACTGCTAGAAATGGACTGTGGTAAGGGTGAGAATAAAGGTTATATTTTCTAGCCGCTAGTGATGTGGACTTTGAGCAAAGTATCAATGAGATACCGATAGTAAGAAATTATCCCGAAGTATTTCAGATGAGATACAGAGTTTCCCCCAAGAGAGAGATAGAGTTTTCCATAGAATTGCTTCGGGTGCAGGTCCCATATCCATAGCCCCATCAGGATGTCCCCATTAGAATTGACGAGTTGAAAGCTCAATTAGAGGATTTATTGGAGAAAAAGTTTGTTAGGCCTAGTGCGTCACCTTGGGGAGCCCCGGTTGTTTGTAAGAAAAAGGATGGAAGTATGAGGATGTGTGTAGACTATAGGCAATTGAATAAAGTGACGATAAAGAACAAATACCCTTTGCCTAGGATAGATGACTTGATGGACCAGCTTAAAGGTGCAACGTGTTTTCTAAGATTGATTTGAGGTCAGGTTACCACCAGATTAGAGTAAGAGATGAAGATATACCGAAAACGGCCTTTCGCACTCGATACGGCCATTTTGAGTTTGCAGTAATGTCCTTTGGATTAACCAATGCTCGGCAATTTTTATGGATTACATGAATAGGATCTTTAGACCCTATTTAGATCAGTTCGTGGTTGTCTTTATAGATGACATTCTCATCTACTCTAAGACCCACGAGGAGCATGAATGCCACCTAACCATAGTCCTGGAAATCTTGAAGGAAAAGAAACTATATGCCAAGCTTTCTAAGTGTGAATTCTGGTTGGATGAGGTGAAATTTTTAGGGCATGTAGTATCTAAGAAAGGAATTGCTGTAGATCCTAGTAAGGTGGAAACGGTTGTAAACTGGGAAAGACCAACCACGGTAACTGAAGTAAGGAGCTTCTTAGGTTTAGCTGGTTATTACCGTCGGTTTATCAAGGGATTTTCCAGATTTCCCTACCTCTGACCAAGCTAACTAGGAAAAACACCCCTTTTCATGGACCACGGAGTGTGAAAAGAGCTTTCAAGAGCTGAAACACAAGCTAACCTCAACCCCTTTTTAGTGTTACCTGACCCCAATGTGCCTTTCGAAGTGTCCTGTGATGCTTCGAGGAAGGGTTTGGGTTGTGTCCTGATGCAAGATAGGCAAGTGGTGGCCTATGCGTCGAGGCAACTCAAGCCACATGAGGCAAATTACCCTACCCATGACCTTGAATTAGCCGCGTCGTGTTTGCTCTGAAGATTTGGAGACACCATTTATACGGAGTGAAGTTTGAGGTGTTCTTCAATCACAAGAGTTTGAAATATCTCTTTGATCAGAAAGAACTAAACATGAGGCAAAGAAGGTGGATGGAGTTCTTGAAAGATTATGATTTTGGGTTGAACTACCATCAGGCAAAGCTAACGTTGTAGCCGATGCCCTAAGTAGGAAATCTTTACAAGTATCCCATTTGATGGTGAAGGAGATTGAGTTAATTGAGCAGTTTAGAGACCTAAACCTAGGAATGACCTTGACCACTAAGGGCATAAGAGCTTGCCATCTTAGTGTGACGAGTGAATTTAAGGAAAGAATTGCTCAAGCCCAAAGGGAAGATACAGAATTTCAAGAAACCTTAGAGGCGTAAGAGTTGATAAGTTGAAAGGTTTTACCCAGGGAATGATAGTTTGTGGAGATTTGAAGGTCGTATATGTGTACCTGCTAGTGGTGACCTCGAAAGAACATTTTGGAGGAAGCCCATAAGAGTCATTTCACCCTTCATCCTGGTGCCACCAAGATGTATCAAGATTTGAAGAAGATGTTCTGGTGGCCTGGATTGAAGAAAGATGTGTGCACATGGGTGAGTAAGTGCTTGGTGTGTCAAAAGGTGAAGATTGAACACCAAAGACCTTCTGGAATGTTGCAACCTTTGTCAATCCCGAGTGGAAGTGGAATAGTATCTCCATGGATTTTGTAACTGGACTCCAAGGACCCAAGCGAATCATGACGCCATTTGGGTAATAGTGGATCGGTTGACTAAATCAGCCCACTTTTACCTATTAAGGTGACTTATTCCTTGGATAGGTTAGCACGGTATATATCCAGGAGATAGTAAGATTACATGGAGTCGTCGACAATAATCTCGGATCGAGATTCGCGATTCACGTCACGATTTCTGGGAGCCTTTAGAAGGCGTTTGGTTAAAGCTGTGTTTGCTTATCACCCCAAACGGATGGTCAATCTGAAAGAACTATCCAAACCTTGGAGGATATGTTAAGGGCATGTGTTTTAGATCAAAGGGGAAGTTGGGATAAGTACCTGCCGCTAATTGAATTTGCATATAACAACAGTTATCATGCAAGCATTGGTATGGCACCATACGAGGCCCTCTATGGACGGAAATGTCAATCTCCCTTATGTTGGTATGAACCCGAGAGAGTTTACTTGGACCTGATATTGTGAGGGAAACAACGGAACAAATCAAGAAGATTAGGGATAAAATTCTTCCTGCTCAAAGTCGATAGAAAAACTATGCGGACAAGCGGCGAAAACCGCTAGATTTTCAAAAAGGGGACCATGTGTTCCTAAGGATCACCCCCACCAAGGCATAGGCCGAGCAATGAAAGTAAAAAATTAGCCCCAGATTTCTTGGCCCATTTGAAATCCTTAGCAAAGTAGGATCTGTAGCTTCCGTATAGCCCTTCCCCGAGTCTCCAACCTTCATGATGTTTTCATGTATCCAGTAAGAAATATCATTCTGACCCAAGTCATGTACTAGAGCCAGAACATGTACAATTAAGAGATGACCTAACGTTTAACTTACTCCCACGAATCGTTGACCGAGGAGTTAAGCAATTGAGAAATAAGGTTGTACCTCTAGTCAAAGTTGCATGGGGGCGAGGTGGAACGAAGAACTCACATGGGAGCTGGAATCAGACATGCAAGCGCAATATCCCGAACTATTAGGTAACGAATTTCGAGGGCGAAATTCTTTTTAAGGAGGGGAGTATTGTAACGCCCAACTTTTACTGTCATTTAGAAATTACCGAATTACCCTAGGTAATTCTTATATAAATTTGAGACCGAACAATCCTCAATAAAGGAATATAACATTAGAAAAGAAGTTATGAGCGATTCCTGCAAGAGTCGCAAGCCCAATTTCTGGACGTGTAAAATGACCAAAATGCCCTGAGGTTATTTTACTCATAAAATGAGGATCGTGGGCCCCACCCATCCTCAAGGGGATGTTTTGATGTTAATAAGGGATTGTTTGTGTTATGTGTGTTAATAGAGGAGAAGAATCCTAATTTTGAGCTCCGACGAAAATGACCAAAACGCCCTTCCCGTTTTAACTCAAATTTGCATGCCGATTGAGCCGAACCTCACTAAAATGTGTTAAAAGGTGTTTTTAAGCCATGATTAACCATTGGTTAAGCTCGGGTGGTCTCGGGCAATTTTTAAGTAAAATGACCGTTTTGCCCTCTTTGTGCAAGTTTTACAAATTTTGAGATTTTTGATTCGTCTAACGAAACCTAAGCAATATTAGGCTCAAATTAAAGCTTATTAAATTCTAATTATTAATCTAGAGTCAAAATTATTTATTTAAATTGATTAGAACCTAAAATTGCTTTAAAACACTCAAATTGCTTACTAATTCACCTAAGCCCTTAACGTAAATTCTCTAAATTGCATGAATACCTTGCCTACACCTAAATAATACATGGAACACACAAAACCCTCTTCCATGAGGCTGTAATGCACGAAATTATTCAGCCATAATCATTAGAATTATTGCAAGATAATGCACTAAAACATAATGCCAAAAATCACCATAAAACAAGGAACTTTGAAACATGATTCCATGTTTTAAGCCACCAAACAAGATGATTTTTCCTTCCTTGTCTCCTCCTGAATTTAATCAGATTTTCCTTCTCCTCTTGTCCATTTATGAGCTTGAATTCTTCTATAAATAGGCATGCTTAGAAGTCATTAGAGACTTGCTCAAAAATTTCACAACTTTAAGTTTTTCCTAAGCTCAAAAACTTTCTTTCTTTCTTCCCTTGGCTGAAATTCTTTCTTCAATCTTTCAAGAATATTTTCTTTCATTTCACTCCAAGAAACCAAGTTCTCTTCCTTTCCTTCAAATCAGATTAGGTAGGGAGTTGTTTTAAGTTCATTTTATGCTATGACAAGTTATGTTTCTAGCTCAAAAATGATGATTTCATGGACTTTCTTCTAGCTCTCAATTTCAGTTTTGTTTTCCCCTTTTCTTTTAAAATCATTTCAGCCTTATGGCCTAGATTATGATGAGACCATGGTTTGATGATGAGGTTCTTGAGTGTTGGTTGCAAAGCCATCACAAGTTAGACCTCTAAAACTTGAAGGTTTCACTAGTTTTTAAAGCTTTACAATTTCGGTTTTCTTCCTTATTTTTCTTTAATGATTTTGGCCAAATGGCCTAAGAAGGAATATGATGATAGCTTGATGATGAGGACCTTGAGTGTTGGTTGTAAATCCATCACAAGTTAGGCCTTTAAAGCTTGAAAATTCCACTTGATGCAAAACTTTAAAGAATGATGTTTTTATGATGTAAAAATAAAGATCTTGAGTTTAGAACTTGAAAGATGTATTTTTCACTTTGTCTTGCTAAGATATATATATTGGGTTGAATTTATATTTCTCTAAAGTCTTGGAAGAGCTCTAGTAAAGAAATAAAAGGAACTTGCATCCATGTTTAAGTTTATGCCTTGCATAACCATGTTTACTTTTAATGTCATCACTAAATTCTCAAGAATAAATAAATGAACTTGCATATCTCATGTTTAAATTTCCAAGCTTGCATTTCATGTTTATATTTCAAGTTGTCACTTAATCTTCAAAGATAATAAAGAGGATGCATCTCATATTTATTTTATGCTCTCACTTTATTTTATAATGGCTAAAAGAATCAACGCATGACATGTTTATTTTTATGTCATCACCTAAAGATCCTAGAGCTCAAAGACTTGCCCAAGTATCACAAGCAAAGAAATAAGATTATTGGAGTTAAAGAATTGATTCTTTAAGAAGTCTTGAGATTGGAGCTTAAAAAGATGTAATAATAATTCTCTTCTCCCTTCAGGTCCAATGCGGATTACCGCTTTTCTAAGATTCTTCTCCCTCCACTGGTCCTGCGGACTACGCCTCCAGTTTCTTGCATCATGTTTATATTTCAAGCTCTTGCATCATGTTTAATTTTCAAGTCATCACCTTAAATCTTAAAGATAAAAATGAATTTGCATATCATGTTTATAATTCCAAGTTATCACCTTATAATGACAAGATTAAAATGAGGTTGCATAGCATGTTTATGATTCTAAGATATCACATAAATCTCTTAAGCTCAAGACTTGCTCCTTTTATCTTAAGTGAGAATTTTAATTATGAAGATTCTTTCAAAAAGAATTAGTTTCTAAAAGAGTTTTAAAGCTTTGCAAGGATTCTACGGGAAACTAATATTTTATGTTCACTTAAAATGTGATTTTATACAATTATATGAGGTTCATGATTCGGCTTCTGATATGAGATTAGTACCAATAAATGATGATGATTTAATATGTTTGAAGTTGTGATAATTATGGTTTATTGCTAAAGGAATGATTCTATGCATGTTAGAGATAAAACTAGCTTCCAAGAAAACTGTAAAAGCAAGATTTCTAGAACTTTAGAGAATGAAATTTATGCATTCTGTCAGAGCCTTTAGTGACCTTAAGAACCAGATATTATTATGTTTAGATAAGGGACAATGATTCATAATTGGTTTAGTAATTAATTTTAGCATCATAGGGAAAGCCGGTAACAAGAAAGGGTTAAAAACGTAACTTCTACACACGTAAAACCTTAAGAACAACTTACGTCTATGCTACCCCATATAGTCTAATAATGTTCTTAAGGCTTATAATTGATGGTAATAAATCCCTTAGATGCATAAGTAATTAGTTTGATAATTAAGGTTACCCAATTTTAGAGTTCGGTTATTTAGGAAGCTTTCCTAAAATTTTAGATGACATCTTTTGATGCTTTGGAATGTAAGTTATATGATGATGTAATGCCTGAGAATTTGATATTATTGAATGATTTCATGGCTTGCATGTTATAATTGCTATTGCAAACAATGAGAATGTTCATGCATCTTGATGATTATGATTTAACATGCTAAGACTTAATGGTGACTTAAACTCATGAGGAAATGATCCTTTGGACCCATCAGACTATAGGTGGTGAAAAGGTGATCTTGAGAAAATGATCCTTTAAGACCCATCAGACTAGAGGTGGTGAAAAGGTGATTCTTGCCCCCTAGCCCGTTCTCTCAAAAGGGTAGAGTTGGGACATTAATTTATCAAAAGGGATAAGTATATGCTAGTGACGACTAGTAAGGTATGAGCTCATAACCTAGATTACTCTCAAAAGGGTGGAGTATAGGGTGGCCCAAGGAAAATAATGATGATGATGACAAGATTTTAAGTCACCTAGGACACTAAAGGAATGAAATATGTGCATCATGTCTTGTGCATAGCTATTATGGTATGATGTTCTTCTGCATAGCATTTTATGAGATGATGATGGGAAATATGATGTTCTTCTATGCATAGTATTTATGATATGATGATGAGAAATATGATGTTCTTTTATGCATAGTATTTATGATATGATGATGAAGAATACGATGTGTTGATAAAAGGAAAAATTCATTATAAACATGACATGCTAAGTTTATGATGCATTATAAGACGCATGATTAAAACCGATGAACCTCGGTAAAGTATATTTTCGAACTTAATAAATCAATCTTAGCATGCTCACTATTTCATAATAACTCCGAGGTTCCTGGGGACGATGATGATGACACAATGCATCATGAGGTGAGTACCTACTGAGATTCTTTTATAAGTTTCTCACTCCCTCTATTTTTCTTTCCATCTCGTCTTAAGAAACAAAGGAAGATTTCGTGAATCACATTGAGGCTGTCAGGGTAGCTGAACTTGATCCTAGTTTCACTCGTATATTTCAGACATCTATCCCTATCCCTGGAGTGTTATTACTAGGTGCCATTAATGGATGTCCTTCCATCCATATATTATTTATGTTTTGTTAGATTGCCTACACTTAGTCTTATTCTATTGGTAGGCAAAATATCTATATGATATGTAATTATGGATGCTATGATTGAGCCAATATATTATGATGTAATGTTTGTAAATTTCTATGTGTCTTTTAAATTTTGCTAAATCATTCACATTAAACGCGGCTCACGTTTTCAATTATGTTTTTAAAAAAATGGCTCGTAATTTCACTAAGTATTTTCAAAGCATGATTAAGAAACTGAAGCAAAGAGTAAAGTCTAGTAATTAATCAGACCTGCCTAGGTGTATTGGGTTAATTATTAGGGTGTTACAACTCTCCTCCCTCGAGCCATGGATGACGCTCTACCCATCCCTCTGGTATATATCCAATGAACTGTATCTCCTCGGATGCGTGAAGGCGGAAGGATGGCGAGCATGCAGACACGATGAGGGCGCATCTCCGGACGTCGTGTTAACCTCGCTGCATCACCGTCTCCTCGCTACCCATCCCGATATCCATGGGTACGGCAGGGCGGAACCCTCCGAGAAAATGAGAAGGAAGATCCTTTGATGGGTCGGTCTCCGAACGTCTCGGGCCACACACTCGGGGTAGCCTTGCACTCGAAGATGCCGAACGGGCGTGACGATTCTCTCGTCACGGGGTCGCGTCCTCAAAGATCATATCGTCACCAAAAAGGGAGGTCGGGTGAATCTCTAGCTGGAACTGGAAAGGCAACGGAAGTCCCACATATGCAAAAATGCGTATAGCACAACGACCCTCGAAGTGGTAAGACTGATGGTCCAATCGAAGTGCAGCTCCACACGGTGCGTCAACAAAAATCACGAACGACGCCATCGATCTAAAGACGTAACGGAAGAAACGGAGAGGGGTGGGAATTCTTACTAAAGAATCTCAGGAGGGAAGTCCTCTATCATAGTGTCATCGTTTACGTCCCAGGAACCTTGGGTTTATTATGAAAAGGTTAAGCATGCATAAGTTCATTATGAGGTTTTCACAAAGGTATTTATCCAAGGTCCATGTCTTTTATAATGATTCTTAATACATGTATGCAACATAATAGTTCATGGATGCATGGCAGTACTTTAGGTAAATCAAACAATTATCAATCAACATATAAGTGGCATGTAACCTTTCTCTTGAACATCTTTCCTTTTCTCATACTTGTGACACCAATAATATAGTAACCGCACCCCTTAACTAGGCTATGAGCTCATACCTTAACTAGTCGTCACTAGTTCTTACTTATCCTCTTGATAAGCGAATCATAAACATAATCATCATAATCCTGACTCCCAAGTACGGGTAGGGGGCCTAAGGATCACCCATCATGGGACTTTTTCCTTCTTCGAAACGCATCGACTGGTTAAGCCACGACTTGTCCGCTTTGGCAGGCTAATGTCTATGCCCTCATGGTTTTACCTTCTCCTCACCAGGAGAGTATGTCTCGGTGTGTCACCTTAAACATCATATACTTTCATTCTTCGAAACACATCAACTGGTTAAGCCAACGACTTTGTCCGCTCGGTATGGCTCACGTCCATACCCCCACGGGTTTACTTTCTCTCATCAGAGGAGAAATGCGTCTCGGCATATAACTTTAAACTTCATATTTCTCAAAAACTTTCTTTTTGTCCCTCAAATTGACCGAAATTCGAGCGTGATGACTACCACGAATTTTCTCAAATTGAGTCTTGCCACATAACTTACATAATGCATGTTATCTCACAAAATCCTCCATCAAGAAAACTTTTCAATCATGACAACATACTTTCTCTAATTCATTTCTATCACATTGTCTCATGCATTATGCTCATAATATACCGAAACATCACAACAGCATATCACAAATCCATATATTCTCATACTCATGATATTAACACATTCATTCATATCACAAGCATACTCACTTGGTCTCATTCTCACATCACACTTCTATCTCATATTGTCTTATGCTTTGGCCCTTAGGTCTTAAACTTAAGTTCCAATCATTCTAATGCTCATAGTACATCTTTATTCCACTTAAGAGATCATTACTTATAATTCTTACTAAGATTTAGGCTTACTAAAAATTCCAAACAGCATTATGCATCTTGGGCAGAAAATCATCATATGATTACGGGGTTCTAAAATCTTCGTTTTAAACCCTTTTCAAGACCGTCTTCACCTAAGGCTTCATAATCAATCCTTAAACCAATTATGAGGGATTCCTAGGCATGTTTACTAAGTTATAATTCACTTTTCCTCAATTTAGCTTTGCTGGACAGAATGACATTTTGCCATGTCTAAGTGTGCTAGAATTCCTATTTTAAGTCCTTATCATTATCTTAACCTTAGTAATTAATACCTAATCATTTATGAAAGGTTTTTATGCATATCCTACTGATTATGAACCATTTACACTTGAATTAATTATGCTGGAACAGAATTGCATTGTTCCAATTCTAAGTGTTCTAGAATTCTCATTTTAAGTCCTTTCTAGTTACTTATTTTTTTCCTAACTTCTCTAAAACATTCCTTACTTCACTCAAGCATAAATGTACACATTTTATCACCTTAAAACAGTTTGTACAGTAGCCAATCAGGAAGGTACAGAACGAAATGAAACAATCATAAAATCACATAAAATCATGACTTAAAAGCACATAAGTTACTAGTTTTCTCTTGGAATGGTTTTTAAGAACTCAAATCTCTTTTAGAACTCAATTTATCTCATTAAAATCATGTAATTATACATGAGGGCAGTAGCTAAATCAATTTGCTCATAAAATAGATTTAAAACATATAATCTCATTCATAATGTTCCTTAGGTACTCCTAAGCTTAGAAAAATTCCAAAACATGGCTATGGGCACTTGTGATTAGATGAACTCACACCAAGCCCATCATCATCACCACAAGGCCGAAATGGCTTCATTGAAAAACCAACGTTTTCTTAAAACTTTACATTGGATACTTGGGCAAGTCTTTAGCTCTAGACCATTTAGGTGGTGACATAAATTTAAACATGCTATGCAACTCATTTTACTCTTCTTTAAGAAAATAAAGTGAGAGCATAAAATAAATATGAGGTGCACTCATTTATTATCTTTAGAGTTTAAGTGATGGCGTAAAATATAAACATGATAGACAAGAAAGTAAACATGAAATGCAAGGTTCAATTCTTTATTTTAGTGCTCTAGGCCTCTTGGGGTGTTTACCCAAATCAACAATCAACTTTAAGGTTGAAATAGGTAGGCTTTGAGATTTATTAAGTGATGATGCACATTCTTGTTTTAATCTTTAAGTTGCTTAGTGATAGCTTGAAAATAAACATGCTATGCAAAGCATAAAAGTAAACATGAATGCAACTCCTTTTTAATCTTAACTAGAGCTCTTACAAGACTTTAAAGGAACATAAAAACCTCAACCCATTATGTATCATAAAGTGAGCTTTAGAGTTCTTAGCATCAAGACACCAAGGAAGTCTTATGTTCTTCGAACACCATCATCAAGCTCAAGGAAATGATTTTTCAAGAGATAACCTTTCAAACAAACATAAAAGGGCTACCTTAACATTTTTAGCAAACTTTGTTCAAGAGAGGAAAGGAAAAACCGAAACCATTGAAGAAAAAGAAATAAAAACCAAAGCTTGAACAAGGCAAAAAGGAAAATCGAAACCTTAGAGGAATGAAGGCCAAAACTTTGAACTAGGAAAAACCAAGGGGGAACGGAATCATAAAGGAAAGGAAATGAAAAACCAAAACTTTGAACTTGCAAAGAAAAGGAAAAACCGAGTTTGTATATGGTCCTAGAAAGATCCAAGCTTTAGAGGTTTCTCTCATGGCAAACACCAAACTATCTCCATGAGACCTCATCATCAAGCTAAAGATTGGTTTGTAAAATGGCCTCATGGCCGAAAATACAAAGGGGAAGAAAAAGAGTTTGAAACCAAGAGAAAACTAGAAACTTTTCTCAAAGAAAGTAAAGAAAACTTGAAAGAAAACCCCTACCAAGTGAAATCTTGAAAGCTTTGAAAGAAAGCTTGAGTTTGCAAGGAAATGAGAAGACAAAATCTTCTCTTAGTGAGCAACAAGGATTCGGCCTCCAAAGGTTCTCAAGGAAGATGATTTTTCCTTGAGGATGCAAGCTTGGAAATGGTGAGGTTTGGTGTTTAGGAGGTGTTTTAAGGTATGAGAGTGGTGGTTTGAGGTGGTTTGTGGTGGCTCAAGGTGGTGGTGGTGGTTCTTTGAGGAAGGAAGAAAAAGAACTTAGAGGAAGGGAAAATGAGAGAAAATGAGAGAAAGTGCAAGAAAACTCAACTTAGCAAATGATCAAAAAGGTGTCCAAGCTTTCCAAGGTGTGATATTTAAAGAATGAAATGTTGTGGCTGATTTAGGGGAAGAGCTGGCTGAAATTTTGGCCTTGGGAGGAAGGAAAATATCTTCTAAAGCTTGTCTTGGAAGCTTGGTTTAAGTCCTAGCTTAGGTGTAGTCAAGTCCTAGCTTTGGCATAGCCTTTTTGGATGAAATTTGAAATCAATATTTGATGCATTTTGGGGGAAGAATTCCGCCAAATCTGGACAGCCAAGAGGGAGGGAAAAATCATCCATGTAATTGTAGTTTAATGATGCATTTAGGTGTTTCATTAATTAAGGTTTGGGTTAGGTGTTTGTGAGAAAGTGTTTAGGCGTAATAAAGGTTAATTAGGGTCATCAAGGCTTGGTTTAGGGGGTGTTCTAATCTAGATTAACAATTTTAAAATTATTCTTTTGGTCAAAGGTTGTAGACAAGTTTCCTTAATTTAAGGAAGTTGAGAGAGAAACACTATTCATTACGTTTTGATTAGTAGTCTTGGATTAAAGAAAGAAATTAGAATTTGACTAAGCAATTTTAGTTTCTAATCAACCTTAATAAATCATTTTGACTCTGGATTAATTATGAAATAAATTAATCTTCGATTAGAGCCTAATATTGCTTAGGTTCAGCTGATTACTTCATTAGGCGCACTGTACACTGTTCTAGGGTAAAACGGTAATTTGTATTAAACTCACGGGACCTTCCGGGCCCAGATAAACATCAAATATTACTCTAAAACATCATTCTAATCTTCCTGGAAATTCGGGCTCAAACGGCACCTTTCCGTGTAGAGCCGGGGGGTATTTTGGTCATTTTGAGCCGAAAGTTTAGAAACGAGATTTCACCTCGGATATCAAACATAACAGGTACAATCCCCTTCAAACATTGAGTTGACCCATTCGAGAGTGGGCTGACCTTGAATTCCAGGGTAAAAGAAAATGACCTCAGGGCATTTCGGTCATTTGTACTCTAATAGCAAAATAGGCGTTACAAAAAACACATCATATTGGCTCCATCATATAACATCCATAATTACATAACACATAGATAGTTTGCCTACTAACAGAATAAGACTAGGTGTAGGCAATCTAACAAAACAAATAATATATGGATGGAAGGACATCCATTAATGGCACCTAGTAATAACACTCCAAGTATAGGGATAGATATTTGAAATATACGAGTGAAACTAGCAGGATTAAGTTTAGCTACCAGGTGAAGGCCTCATGTGATTCACGAACGCTTCCTTCTATTTCTGAAGACGAGATGGAAAGAAAAATAGAGGGAGTGAGAAACTTATAAAAAGAATCTAGGGTACTCACCTCATGATGCATTGTGTCATCATCATCATCCCCAGGAACCTAGTTTCATTATGAAATAGTGAGCATGCTAAGATTGATTTATTAAGTTCAAAAATATACTTTATCGAGGTTTGTCGGTTTTAATCATGCGTCTTATAATGCATCATAAACTTAGCATGTCATGTTTATAATGAACTTTTCCTTTCACATATAATAACATAGTTATGCATAAGACCACATCATATTTCTCATCATCATATCATAAATACTATGCATAAAAGAACATCATATTTCTCATCATCATCTCATAAATACTATGCATAGAAGAACATCATAATCACATAATACGTTTACTTAATTCCTTAGGTGACTTAAAGTTACTTTCATCATCATTTTCCTGGGCCACCCTATACTCCACCCTTTGGGAGTAATCTAGGTTATGAGCTCATACCTTGCAAGTCGTCACTAGCACATACTTATCCCTTTTGATAAGTAAAAATTTCGCTCTACCCTTTTGAGAGAACGGACTAGGGGGCAATAATCACCTTTTCACCGCCTATAGTTTGATGGGTCCAAAGGATCATTTTCAGGATCACCTTTTCACCACCTATAGTCTGATGGGTCCAAAGGATCATTTCCTCATATATTTTGAGTCACCTTTAAGTCTTTGCATGTTATATCATAATACAATTCTCAATTCATAATCATTTATAACATTTTCTCATTTATAGTCTTATTCTTGAATAATATATATACCAACTAATCATGCATCCTGGAGATTCCAGGAAAGAGAGGTGGGTCACAAAGGGACACTTAAATACCAAGTCTTTCCTAGCCAGAACCTTTCCAAATTACACTTTTACAGTAATATACTTTCTTCCAGCAACAAGGGTAAATTTTTAAGTAACAAAGAATATTTCATTATTTCATGTATAAGCATTCTCATTGTTTGCAACAACAACTTAACATGCAAGCCTAGGAATCATTCAATGACGTCAAATACTTAATTAGCATCAAATCACTCATAGACTTATCATTTAAAACATCAAAAAGGCATCATCATAAATCCTTATCGAAAGTTGTCTAAACAATGAAACTCTAGAATCAACCTCAATTATTGAACTAATTAATTATGCATCTAAGGGATTTATTACCATCAATTATAAGCCTTAAGAACATTATTAGACTATATGAGGTAGCATAGGAGGAAATCATATTTAAAGCTTTAGAATTGCTTTATGTAGCTAATTTCACTTCTAACATGCATAGAATTATTCCTTATCAATAAACATAATTATCACAACTTCAAACATATCAAATCATAGTAATACTAACTAGATCAGTGGCTGAATCATGAACCTCACATAATTGCTTAAATCTTATTTTAAGTACATGCAAGATATTAGTTTCCCATAATATCATTTTAAGCCTTAAAACTCTTTTAGAAACTAATTCTTTTTGGTTATCTTGAAAGAAATTATAGAACCAACTCAGTAGCTATTTAAAAATTACTTTAGGCCTACCTTAATCATGAGGTCAATTTATACATTGAAAGAATGTTCATGATTAAAATTCTCACTTAAGATAAAAGGAGCAAGTCTTGAGCTTTAAAGATTTAGGTGATACTAGAATCATAAACATGCTATGCAACCTTATTTTAATCTTATCTTTATAAGGTGATAACTTGGAATTATAAACATGATGCAAGAACTAGCGCGTAATCCGCACTAACCAAGTAGAGGGAGAAGAGAATCTTAATAAAAGAAAAATAAGAAATGGAGCGGCGGTAGTCCGCACTAGACCGGTGAAGGGAGAAGAGAATTCTTATTAAGCTCCAACTCAAGACTTCTTAAAGAATAAATTCTTTGACTCCAATAATCTTAAGGAAATATGCATCCTTAGGATACTACCATTTTCCAACTTTGCTTGTGATACTTGGGCAAGTCTTTGAGCTCTAGGATCTTTAGGTGATGACATAAAATAAACATGCCATGCATTGATTCTTTTAGCCATTATAAAATAAAGTGAGAGCATAAAATAAATATGAGATGCATCCTCTTTATTATCTTTGAGATTAAGTGACAACTTGAAACATAAACATGAAATGCAAGCTTGGAAATTTAAACATGAATATGCAAGTTCATTTATTTATTCTTAAGAATTTAGTGATGACATAGAAAGTAAACATGGTTATGCAAGGCATAAACTTAAACATGGATGCAAGTTCATTTTATTCTTTACTAGAGCTCCTCCAAGACTTTAGGAAATATAATATCAACCCAATATATATATCTTAGCAAGACAAAGTGAAAAATACATCTTTCAAGTTCTAAACTCAAGATCATAAAAACATCATAAAAATATTATTCTTTAAAGTTTTGCATCAAGTGGAACTTTCAAGCTTTAGAGGCCTAACTTGTGATGGATTCACAACCCACCCTCAAGGTCCTCATCATCAAGCCATCATCTTAGTCCCACCTAGGCCATATGGCTGAATTGGTCAAAGAAAAGGAAGAAGAAAACCAAATGGAAAAACTAGAGAAAATCCATGAAATCATCATTTTGAACCAAGAACAACACTTAGCAAAGCATAGAAAAAAACTTAAAAACAACTCCCTACCTAATTTGATTTGAAGGAAAGGAATAGGACTTGGTTTCCTTGAGTGAAATGAAAGAAAATCTCTTTTAGAAATGGGAGAAAATTTCGGCCAAGGAGGAAGAAGAAAGAAAGCTTTTGGTGCTCCTAAAACTAGAATTTGTGTAAGTTATGAGCAAGGCTTCCAAGGCTCCTCAAGTAAGCATATTTATATAGAATTCAAGCTCATGTATGACAAGAGGAGGAGGCATAATTTTCGATTTTTCATGGGGAACAAAGGAAGGAAAATCATTTCTTGTTTAAGGCATGTTTTATGCCATGTTTTAGGAAATTTTTTGGCATTTTGTTTTAGTGCATTATTTGCAATAATTCTAATGATTATGGCTGAATTATTTCATGCATTACAGCCTCATGGAAGAGGGTTTTGTGTGTTCCATGTATTATTTAGGTGTAGGTAAGGTATTCATGCAATTTAGAGAATTTACGGTTAAGGGCTTAGGTGAATTAGTAAGCAATTTGAGTGTTTTAAGCAATTTTAGGTTCTAATCAATTTAAATAAATAATTTTGACTCTAGATTAATAATTAGAATTTAATAAGCTTTAATTTGAGCCTAATATTGCTTAGGTTTGTTAGAAATCAAAAATCTCAAAATTTGTAAAACTACACAAAGAGGGGCAAAACGGTCATTTTACTTAAAAATTGCCTGAGACCACCCGAGCTTAACCAATGGTTAATCATGGCTTAAAAACACCTTTTAAAACATTTTAGTGAGGTTCGACTCAGTCGGCACGCAATCGAATTAAAGCAGGGCGTTTTGGTCATTTCGCGTTAGAGCTAAAATTATGATTCTTCTCCTCTATTAACACACATAACACAAACAATCCCTTATTATTATCAAAACATCCCCTTGAGGACGGGTGGGGCCCACGACTCATTTTTGAGTAAAATAACCTCGGGGGCATTTTGGTCATTTTACACGTACAGAAAATTAGGGTTTGCAATACTTGCACGAATTGCTCCTAACTTCTCTTCTAACGTTATATTCCTTTATTAAGGATTGTTTGGTCTCAAATTTTATATAATATTTACCTACGGTAATTCGGTAATTCCTAATGATAGTAAAAATTACAGTAAAAATTAGGGCGTTATCACAAAGGAGAAAAGAAGAACTTGAGAGTTCCCTGGGATGTTGCTAGCAAAGATTTTCCAACATCTCAAATATCCCCTTGCAAAAGAATGGTTCGAATACCTTCCTGGCATAGACTACACAATTCTCTTTCAGGACAATAAAGAAGACCAAGTCTATACCGGTGAAGACAAGCTCCAGAAAGCAAAGTTGCCAAATCAAGGAAGCTAAAGTATAAAAAGCCACTCCTGAAGCAAAGAAGAAAAAGCTAGAGCAGAAGAAGGAAAGGACAAAGAGGAAGATTGTCCTTCCTGAAAGAATCATTAAAAACTCTAAAGAAGCAGCAAGCTTTTGAAAAAACTACTAGGAAGTTCTTCCCAAGATAAGTCAGAAAGTTAAAAAGAGGTAGAAATTAGCAGAAACCCTAAAGCCTTTTAAATCATCAGAAAGTAAGGTGGAGATCTCGAAAGCAAGCTTCCTAAAGGTAGACCTAACAAACTTCCTATCCGCAACAAAATTTTTTAGAGAAATATAGAAACCTCCCAAAGGAGTGCCTAGAGTAGCACTTATTCTAAAGGACATGTGTGATGCAGAACGAGAGGAGCTACCACCAATTATACTAAATCCTCTAAAGATGAAGAGGAAGTAGATCGAATCTTTAAGGAGCAGAATTTTCAGGAGAAAAGAAAACTAGAGAAAGTGAAAAATCTAGAAAGGGCTAAAGGGATTTAGGACTCCAGCAGAAGAAGAAGAAAACCCTTGTTCCTGAACCCTTTGTGGTAATTGAAGAACAACCAACTAGGCCCATGACCTAGCAATTTGGGTTTACTTCCTTTCTAGTCTCGACTAGACAAATGGCTAGCCAAGGCGATAATGATGATCTCATGACTATCAATTAGATGCTAGAAGTTATGTCAAAGTCCTTGGAGTCAGAACTAGAACCTAAGGAAGAAAATTGGGATGGACTCAATTTCTTTGTGAATGAACTCTTTCTACTTTGGAACCAATTGTTGAAGAACAATCCAAGGAGCTAATCATTGAATAGCCAACTGAGGAAGCTAATGAACCAGAAACAACTATCATTCTGATGGTTCCTCAATATCCTCCTTCTATAACACCCTAATTTTCTTTAGAAATTAATTGAGGTTTTGTTAATGAGAATATCAAGATTCTGACAAGCGTAGTAAATGATGAGAACGACTCTATGATCAAACAAAAAAAAGTGAATAGTATTTTATAGGCCTCGCAGGTCGAGGGACAATCAAAACCTTAGATTCAGGACCCAGAGGTGCCAAAATTAGGAAAACATAGGAATAAGGTTATAAATAGTTAGAAGTGAAAATTTTATACTTAGAATTAATTTTTGGGTAATATATGACTTCTTGGGTACGGTGTTTCACCCGTTCGGTAAAATTTTGGTGTGCGATTCTTAACATCGAAGGCTAGTTAATCTCTACAAAGTAATGAAGTTTATCCTTTTGAATGCCAAATGAATGGTTAAGATTTCATCTTGGATGAAAGATCAAATCTTAGCCATTGATATTTATTTGTTTCATTGAAAAGAAATCTTGCTTTATGGCCAACCAATGAGAGCACATCTTATAAGATTAACTTAACACACCTAACCCCATAATTTCTTCTTCAAAATTTCATCAGCAAGGAAAAGAAACCAGAACCTCCATGTTTCCTTCGCTAAACACCTTGAAACCTTGATTTCTAACATCAAAATCCTAAGCCAAACCTTGTTAAAATTGAAATCTTCCTTCTTTAAACTTGTTCTACACTTCAACCTTTACAAGTATAACTGATTAGAATCTCTAAATCTCACCTTATTACCTCATCCATCACTTATTAGAGAAGGGTTTGGGTGTGTTCTAAGAGCTTAGGAGTGAAGGACTTCCATCTTGGAGCAAACTAGAGACAAAGATACATTAGCCTTTAAGAGTAGGGTTTTCTTGGGACTTTTCCTTCAAAAATTTTCTGAAAATTTCTGATGGGTTTTAATTCATAATTTCTAGTTATATTTGTTGTTATTATGTTGATATTGATGTGGTAATTTTTATGGAGTGTTTGGATGAGGTTAGAAAATCATTTTCCAAAAGAAATTTTGACTAGGTTGCTGGATTTTCGGGTTTTGTATAAGTGTATAATCACGATTTTTCTGGACATGTTGTAGGCATTTCGTGAGCTGAAAAAATTATATGGTCAAGCTAACATCTTAAACTTAACTACATGAATTTTCTTGGGTGTTGGTTTCAAGGTATACTGCCTTAAAAAAAATCGGACATTAAAATGGGCTAAATGCTTGTCTTGATTGTTGAAACTGAAGCAATAAGGTTGTCCGATTTTATTACCATAGCAAATGATTGAACTACCCTTTGAAATTTTTACAAGGAGTTGATAATATATTGAATTATCACTGTAAATTTTATTATGAGTTGATGGTTAAAAATTATAAGAACCCTGGTCTAAGCTTGTGAATAAGTGGTCTCTGACCACTAAATTTGTACAATTTATTTGATAGGGTTAGAAAGCTTCGTTTACTATGAAATTTTTACAAGGTCTCTTAGACACATTGAAGTGTCATGGAGAATTTTTTTGGCTCTTGAAATGTGTAACACCCTAACTTTCACCTAATATGCTCGAGTCGCATTGGCTAGTTATTAGCGGTTACGTCTTCGTTTTAGAACTTGACTTGGCTTTCTTTAAAATACGAGTACTAAAAATACAACTAAATTTTTCTTTTTGAATTTAAGACTTAAAATGTGAGCCGCGCATGTGCATAGGGACCAATTTCTAAACAAGAAACATAACAACCAGGTATACATCACCATAACAATCATAAATAAACCATAGAATAAACACAATATAACTTGTAGTATTATATTATAATCATAACAAAACAACGATGCCCTTATAAATATGAGGACAACTCAAGATGCTAGATACATCAAGCAAGGTTAACTAACACTAAACATAATTATAAATAGGTTAGACTAGTCTTCAAGCTTCCATTGCGCCCTCTTACCGATGTGCGTAATTCCTACGCTCACGCTTTAAGGAAAACCACGAACATCCGCATCGATCCCGTCTGGAGACGACACGGGAGGGAAAGACAAAGGGGTGAGAATACTTATACAAGATTCTTAGTAGGGCTCCTGACTTTAACACAAGTGTCATCGTCATCGCCCAGCCACTTTGGGTTTCATTATGAAAAAGGTATACATGCATAGGTTCAATTTTAATTTCTCAAATCCTATTATCCGAAGTGGGTTCCTTTTAGCATGAGTCTTTATGGTATGAATGCAGCAGATTTTATGTATGCATGGCAGTACTTGAGCATGACAGTACACGTAGATAACACGTATCACTTAATCAAAGCATCAATGAAACATATGCATGTGCGTCTTTTACTTTTTCATACTTGAACTCCATGAGTTCCTTTCATAACTTTTTCCACCCTCATCATGGTCACCAAAATCCACCCAACATGCCGGCCCCGATTTAACATGGTCACCAAAACTCCTAATCACCCATCGCCTAAGAATGAGCTCATCCTAACTAGCCGTCGCTAGATTCATACGGGGTAAAAGAAAGGGAAACATATCTCTTTCCTTGGATCACCCGTACAACCCTTAACTCAGGAAGTCATAATGGGATCATTTCCTCTTTATCATATCTTGTATGAATGTAACATGAGCATGCAACCATAGAACCTCATATGACATATATTCTCATGCATTGTAAACATAACATACCACATCATAATAGCAACATGCCACAAATACACATATAGCCTCAAGTTCATGATATTAACATATTCACATCATTGTGAGTATACCCACTCAATCTCATGCTTACATCACACTTCCTGTCTCATATTATTTTATACTTTGGCCCTTACAGGTCTTAAACTTATGTTCTTATTATTCTAATACCCATATTACATCTTTATTACACCCAAGAGGTCATTACTTATAATTTTCACTAAGATTTAAGCTTACTAAAATTCCAAACAGCATTATGCATTTAAGGCAGGAAAATATCATATGCTTACGGGCTTAGAATCTTCGTTCGTGACCCTTTTTAAGATCCATATTTGTCTAAGGCTCCATAATCAATTCCTAAACCAATTATGAGGGATTCATAGGCATGTTTTCTAAGTTATAAGTCATTTTTCCTCAATCTAACTATGCTGGAACAGAATTGCATATTACCATGTCTAAGTGTGCTAGAATTCCCATTTTAAGTCCTTATCATCACCTTAAGCTTTGTAATTAATACCTAATCATTTATGAAGGGTTTTTATGCATGTCTTATTGATTATGAACCATTTATCCTTGAATTAATCATGCTGGAACAGGTTTGCATATTTGTGCATTAAGGTGTTCTAGAATTCTTATTTCTAATCCTTTCAAGTTACTTATTCTTTTCTAACTTCTCTAAACGTTCCTCACTTCACTCAAACATAATTTTACACATTTTAACACCTTAGAACAGAATTTATACAGTAGCCAAACATAAAGGGCAGAACCAAAATCATAAGCCCATAAATCATATAATCTCATGAATTAAAATGCATACAAGTTGCTAGTTTCTCTTGGAATCATTTTAGGAACTCAAAACTCTTTTAGAAATCAATTAATCTCATTAAATCATAAAAATATATGCTAGATTAGTAGCTAAATTATTTAGCTCAAGGAATGAAATTAAAACATACAACTTTGTTCATAAAGTTCCTTGAGTACATCTAAGCTTAGAAAAATTCCAAGACTTAGACTATGGGCACTTATGATTAGAGGAACTTGTCCAAGTCCATCATCATCACCACAAGGCCGAAATGGCATTCCTTGAAATGCCTCCATTTTCTAAACCTTTATGCAAGATACTTGGGCAAGTCTTTGAGCTTTAGAACATTTATGTGATGGCATAAACTTAAACATGATATGCACTTATTTTATTCTTCATTAGAAAGTAAAGTGAGAGCATAAAATAAATATGAGATGCAACCTCATTATTATCTTAAAAGATTAAGTGATGACTTGAAATATAAACATGAAATGCAAGCTTGAAATTTAAACATGATAATGCAAGTCCATTTAATTACTCTTGAGAGTTTAGTGATGACATCAAAATAAACATGCTATGCAAGGCATAAAGGTAAACATGTGTGCAACTCATTTTATCTTAACTAGAGCTCTTACAAGACTTTAAAGGAACATCATAACCTTAACCCAATATGCATCTTAACAACATAAAGTGAGCTTTAGAGTTCTTGGCACCTAGACCTCAAAGAAGTCTTTGGTTTGAACTTCATCATCAAGCTCAAGAAAATAGACACAAAGCTCAACACTTTGTCTAAACAAAATACAAGAACTAAGTCATATTCTTTATTTTATTGCTCATGGGCTTCAATCTAGAGTAAAACTCTTAGAACGGCCAACCAACTTTAAGGTTGGCAAGGGTAAGCTTAGAGCTCTTGAAAACATGTGATTAATTTTTCTTAACAAAACTTTTGTGATCTACTTAACATTTTTGACAAACTTTATTCAAATAAAAGGAAAGGAAACCGAAATCTTTTAAGGAAAAGGGAAAAGGAAAGGAAACTTTTAAGGAGAAAGGAAATCTGAAATTATGAGCAAGAAAAAGAATGAAAAACACAAGCATGTATGGTCCAAGACCAAGTTGTTTCAAGCTTTAGAGGTTTCTCACATGACAACAACAAGTCATTATCTTGAAACCTCATCATCAAGCTCATGTTATTCTCATAAAATGGCCTCTTGGCCGAAATGAAAAAGAAAGAAGGAAAAGAGTTTGAACCAAGAGAAAACTAGAACTTTTCTTAAGGAAGACAAGTAAAACCTTGAAAACAAAACCCCTACCTAATGAAGTCTTTAAAAAGGATGAAAGAAAGCTTGAGTTCTTGATGAAATGGAAAAGGAAAATCCTCTTGAAACTTGAAGGAAGAAATCAGCCAAGTTGAGGGAATTTGAGAGGAAATGAGAGAAAATGCAAGAATGCTTGAACTTGGCAAATGACCCAAAGAGCAACCAAGTCTTCCAATGCTTGGTATTTATAGAAAATTTGCAATGTGGAGGCTGATTTGGGAGGGGAAATCAGCACCCTTTTTGGAGGAGGAAGAGGGAGGAAATATCTCTTACAAAGGTATGGTTGTAAGCATGGTTAAAGGCATGGTGAGGTATGGGCAAGGCATGGCTTGAAGTATGGTCTTTGAGTAAAACAAACTCACCATGTGCTACACATGGAAGGGCTGAATTTCGGCCAGATTTGGGCAGCCAAGGGGGAGGAGAAATTGCTCATGTAATTGTGGTTTAGTGATGTGTTTAGGTGTTTCTTTGATTAAGGTTTTGGTTAGGAGTTGTAAGCAAGTGTTTAGGTGAGGTAATTGGCTAATTAAGGTTGTCAAGACTTGATTAGGAGGGTGATCTTTGTAGATTAATAATTTAAAATCATTCTTTTGGTCAAATGAGGTATGGCACAATTCCTTAATTTAAGGAATTAGAGAGAGAAATACTATTTAAGATTCCATGACTAGGAATCTTGAATTAAAGAATGCAATTAGAGTTTAACTAAGCAATCTTAGGTCCTAATTAACCTTAATAAATTATTTTGACTCTAGATTAATTATCGAAATAAATTAATCTTCGATTAGAGCCTAATATTGCTTAGGTTTGCTTAATTGCGTCATTAGGCTCACTGTACACTTTAAAGGCAAAATGGTAATTTTGCACTAAAACTACCGAGACCTTCCGAGCCTGACTAAACATCAAAAACCACTTATAAACATCATTTAAAATCTTTTGGTAAAGTCCTTAAACGCACGTAAATGATGACAAACAGCCACAGGGACGTTTTGGTAATTTCGCGTGTTAGAACTCAAAAATGAGATTCTTCTGCTCTATTACCACACATAATACATATAATCCCCTATCAACATCAAAACATCCCTTGAGGATGGCCGGACCGCGATCCTCACTTTCCGAGTAAAATGACCTCAGGGCCATTTCGGTCATTTGTACGGGGAAAATCGAGGGCGTTACAAAATGGCTATTTGATGTGGTAATTAAATGTTGTTAGTGGTACGGTAAATCCCCAGGGTGATGGAATGGTAAGAATGACTTAAATTAATGATAGAAGGGCATTTAGTCCAAGTATATGGCATATGAAAGCATGCTAGTTATTTCAAATAATTACTTATGAGGCGTGTATGGACTCTAATATAATTGAATACCTACATATGGTGTAGCGTGCCTTTGAGGAAAGAAAAAGAAGTACATGATGCAATTATATGAGAAGAGCATGTTAAATTTCACTGGTGCATGTTTGAACATATGGGGAAAAGCAGAGACAACGCTAATATGGGATAAAGAGGGGAGGAAAACATAAGGACTTCCCTAGAAATTTATAAGTTGGTAGATGTATCAGCTAGGAATAGAACTATGTATGATTTGGATATTGAAAAAAATGAGGTCTGATGATTATGAATAGGAATAAGCTCATGTCCTAGCAGTCTATTGTCCTTTGTGGAATTATCCACTATAGATACCTCTTAATGTGAAATTAAGCCTTCCCTATGTTAAGAAAAGATAAACTGGCACCAAAGTGAGTTCCTTGGTTACAAGAATAAATGTATAATTGTCATTCTTATTTTTATAAATATTGTTGCATACGACCATACATGATATTACTTATGTGGATGAAAATGCTAGTTATGTCTATTCATACTTGAGGGAGTACTCTGAGAATTTTATAATATTCTCATCCCTATGTGCATATATGTTGTATGGTATTAGGATTCCACAATGCCATCGGTGATTTTCTTCCTTGATTCACCCCAATGGCAATGGCATTGTGAACCGGATTGGATCCACTATATGCCATCGCAGTTTCTGTCAGTAGACCCCACCAGCCTCAACGAGAACCTAATAAATGTTGTCGAGGTCGATTTTTATTTGTATAAAATTTTGTTAGGCTTCAACTTTGAACAGGATAGGCTAATGGTGGGGGTGCTTTTTTGTACACTAAGCTTGGACTAGTTTAAGAGCTAACTAGTTTGTGTCCTGGTATGATATAAGTGTTGTAAACTACATTATGATGTTCATATATGTAAATATGAGCTTTCCAACATATATGTCTAAATTACCTTATTGCATGGTATTTCAACTAGTATAGATTATGAACGAAGTAATCTCTACTAATTACTACGTTAATACTCTGTCTGGTGGGCATGTAATGCGAGGACGAGGGCGGGAGTAATACCGATGCAGAAGGCATGGACAAGCGACTCTTGCCTCCAAGCGAAAGGGTACATGAATAAACCGATTACACACCCGAATAGGAGGGATCCTGTGTTTGTATAGGTATGGGACTATACAGGTTAAGGAGGGCTTATATGAATTGATTGGTACTACCTATGCCACAAAAGATGCATCTTTCTTTTCGGTAGCTCATCATAAAAGAACTCCATAGTTAAGTGTGCTTGACTTGGGGTAATTTTGGGATGAGTGACCTCCTAGGAAGTTTCCAGGAAGCATGTGAGTAAGGACAAAGCATGGGAAAGACAGTGTTGGTTTATGGGGACGTCAACAATCCATAAAGTAATAGGGGATGTTACAAAATGGTCTGACTAGCACCTCTCCCAATACGATGTGGTTCAGGACGAAACCAGCGGAAGCTGGTGGGCATGTAACACTTGGGGACGAGGTAGGAGTAATAAGCCGCGAGAAAACAGGACAAGGAGCGGCTCACCTCCAAGTGGAGGGGTACATGAATAAACCGTTACACACTCGAATGAGAGGGATCCTGGGTCCTATAGGTATGGGACTGTATAGTTAAGGATGGCTTATATGAATTAATTGGTATTACCTATGCTACAAAAGATGCATCTTTCTTTTCGATAGCCCATCACGAAAACTCCATAGTTAAGCATGCTTGACTTGGCGTAATTTTGGGATGAGTGACCTCTTAGGAAGTTCCCAAAGCGTGTGAGTGAGGACAAAGCATGCTAAAAACACCCATGTTGGTTTGTGGGGATAGTCGGCAATCCATAAAGCGGAGAAGTTACACCTTCTTTCACATAACTCCACTGGAAGAGGAAGAGGAGAACATTTAAATATTAGTACACCTTCTGCCTTGGCTCAAGTGCTTAACATTGCTTCTACTCCTTATATTGAGCCTACTTCTGGTCCTGCTACTTCTCCTGCACATGTTCTATCCTTTTCACCTCTCGCCCGCACATGTTGAAGCTAAGGTTGAATGCCAAAGCTAGGAGAGACTATACCCCTAGACACACTAGAGCCTTGTTAGAAGCTGCTCCATCCACTTCTACACCAATCCATCTATTGCACTAGCTCTCATTAGAGCCTTCAACCAGTTCTCCACATATCCAACTACTTCCCAAAATCAGAAGGACATGGCCTCTAGTTGGATCAGGGTTGAAGCTACGGATGGGCTCGGCACCTAACTCTAGAGTCATGAGGATATAATGCTTCAAATCTTTCAAAACACTCAAGAGATTCATAAAGAACTAAGGTGCCAGGGCTAATGATTGTATTCCTGGTTTCCAAGCACACTTCCTTTTTGCTAATGTCAAAAGGGGAGAAGAAAGAGAAGAATCTATGCCTTGGAATTGAGGGGGAGCTTATGCTAGGTGGCAGTGCCGTTGTCAACACCAAGTTTAAAAAGGAATTTAGATTCCCAAACTGAGTTGCACAAGGTACCTAGATAGTGGTGTGTAATCAGAAATCACCTCACAAGGAAGCTGAACTAATTAGTTGGAGCTTAAGGGGGTTTTGTTGCATGAGGAAATAAATTAGCAAGGAATTGAAATCAACAATGATAAAAGAGAGCTAGCCTAGGGGATTCTCAAGCTAGGAAGTATTAATCATTAACATAAACAATTGATTAAACACTTGCAAGGAATTATATGTTAATCATGCAATCACAAATTAACTAGCAATTCTCCTTAAAGTCAATCAACTAAAGGATAAAACCAAGCATATACACTTAGATAAGTGCAATCACGCACCCAAATGTACGAAACTAAATTAAATGTCAATTGCCATAGCCCAATTCTTAATCAAGAATTAACTCTATTCTCTTAGTTAACTAAATGCTCACCAATCAATCAATTAGCATGCATTCAATCAACAAGCTAACACATATATACTTACAAATCATGCTCACATACACATAAGCACCTCGCTCAACATGCATATCAATTAGTAAACATGAAAAGAGAAGGAAACATAAAGAGAAAAAGAACAACACCAAGGATTTGCATTAAGATCAAAATGTTTCAAAACACAACCCTAGCTCTTAAATTCCTTGAGCTAGAAAGAGAACTACTCCTCCATGAAGGAGGTTACAAAAGAAAGATGAAAACTAAAGAAGAGATGGAAATCTAAATAAAAATAACCAACGGTGTGTATATCAATGTGTTCTTGAAGGAGGAGGGGAAGAGGAGAAACAAGAGAATTCTCTCTCAAAACCTAGTTATATTTCCTAAAAAGGCAAGGAATGCCTCAAAATTCGTGTTTCAAAGTATTACATCATCATGGAAGTTGCTAAAAAGGGGGCCTAAGTGGGTAAAACTTACAAAATAAAACTTTCAGGCTCACCCCTAAAACTAGCTGAGCAGTGGGCTTGAATATTTCCATTGGCACCACTCAGAGGCTCGCTAACAGACGATGCATGTTGGCGAAGCTACCTTCATTATAATCATGCTCTGTTTTCAGGCTTCCTGCAGCGATTCATCTTACTACGGATGAAGCTGCTCCCAGGCAATTACTTCCATCCAACTCTTTTTCTCTCACTCTCTAGTGCACACTCTAATGCTCCACTCCACAATGCACTCTCAAAGGTGACCATTCAGATGACCACGCTTTACTCTAAGAAAAAGAGGGTTCATGAGAGACAAGAACTAAAATTGCATAAAAGTCACTAAATTAAAGTCATAAAGCAAAATTGAGTCCAGGGAAGGTTAGATTCAAAAACTAATAAACTTATGGAAATTAAGCACAAAAAGAATGCAAAAGCACCAAGTGTAGAAGGGAAAATATTTACAAAAAGAGTATTTATCAACTTCCCTACACTTAGGAAATTGCATGTCCTCATAGAAGGAGCGCCAAAGACAAAACCAAGAAAAACACGGAAAGCAAAAGGGAGAAAGGGGTAGACTTTACTGAAAAACATAGGAAAAAGGAATATTTGCAAAGAGTTCGAAAAAATAATGAAGCCTGATAAGTCACAATCACAAGCACTAACAATAAAATTGGCAACTCAACCATCAAACAAGAGATTAAAACAAGCATAGATCATATTAGAAAATGAGTGATTAGATTGAATTCTCACATGGATGTATGTAACTCATTTCACTCAAATTTGTGTAGGAATGGAACACTTAAATACTTCACAATGCAATGCCCTCCATAACCTTGCCCTTCATCTCAATCACTACAATTCAAACACAAGTAAAATCATGCATCAAGAGGTCTTATTGAGGGTCAGCAAGGCTAAGGTCTAGGAAGGATAGAATTTGGGATATGTGAGCTAAACTTAAGTTGAGGAAAGCAAAGGTGTGTGCTAACATGAAGGATATGTGAATGAGAAGCCAAAATCAAACTAATGGTGGTCCTAAAAAGAATCCTTATTGATGCAACCTTAAACAAGTAATGCACTCTTATTCAAAGCAAGCGATGAATTGCTGTTCTTCAGTCTCTTCAAGTTTTTTTTTGTATCTCTCATTTTTTTTTTAAGAAAGATAAAAATAATTACTGAACCTTCACCAATTCACCAACAATTCACATGGAGTTCTTTTTTTCAAAGACAACAATTGGTTCAAAGAGGCTTCCCCCATACTTGGTTTCTAGCACAATAACTTCACCAATGCTTCCTAGGCTCAAGTTAGGTATTTTTCATTGTTTTTCACTTAAGGTTATGATGGACGGGTTAAGACAAAGAAAGGGTGTTAAAGGCTCAAAAAGGGATTATGCAAGCATTCATGCAAGAGGGTAGGCTTTTTAGGGCAAGTGGTTAAAGAAAAACAAAATAAATGCCTCAATCACATACATGCCATGCCATGCATTGAAAATGCTTTGAAAAATAATTAGACAAGTTCTTAGAATGACAAGCAATATGAGTGTCCACACCAAAACAAAAAATGAGAGTGATCAATTCAAGCAATCATCAATTAGGCTCAAAAGCTCACAAGCTGATTCCAACCAATCAATCAAAATCAAGATTAATCTCATGCTTATTGCTCAAAATAGAGATTGAGTGCCAAAAACTTTAAACAGGTGCTAACTATAACTTAAAGGGTATGTGTAACCAAAGTGACTCATTAACTCACCATTTTCCAAACTCTTTTATATATATATATATATATATATATATATATATATATATATATATATAAGAACCTATCAAAAACTAAAAACAAAGAAAAGAACATAACTATATGAATTCATGCATAAAAGAACATAAAAAGAACAACACAGTAGGTCCTGGAAAAATGTTTAAATATAAGGTCCAAATACATTATAGAAACGGTCTGAACAAGAAAAACAAGTATAAAAGATAGAAGGAGAGGAAAGAGAGGCCTTGTAAAATTCAATCACCCCTCGCACTTACACAAAGCACTGTCCTCATGTTGTACAATAGTGTGACAAAAATAGTGTAGAAGGGGAAAAGAAGTAGATACTCCTTAGTCATTAAGTCTCCTCCTCATAATCCTCTATATCAGGATCTTCTAAGTTAAGCCCTCTTGGCAGCATTTAGTGCCCTGAAACCTCCAGCCATCTCCTCCAGCCTGCGATCCTTCGCATAATCCCGTGCTCAAAAGTAGTAACAGTCTTTGTAATGTGCTGAGAGGTTCTACTTGAGCCCTTGAGCTCTCTCATCCCTATCTTGAGCTCCTCCATCCTAACAAGCAAAGCACCAAACAAGTTTTCCATAGAAGGACCACACTGGCCTTTTTCTTGGACATCCTTTGGCACAAGCCCAGCAATTATAACTAAAGGGAATTCTGGAAGAGGTCGTCTGGAAGGTGCTGGACCCACAAATGATGGCTATCCTAATAATTAGCACAGGGTATGGTAACCTACTGAATAGCTATAGAAAGGGCCTCTATCATGTGATCCAATATCTCATCCTCCCACTATGTATCCACTCAGTTCCTAGGTGAGTCAGCCTTCCTTGATCTCTCCTAGATCCACATTTTGGATATCATCAGAAGTAACTGTAGTCATCTGGCTCTCCCTTTTTCGGGTCCTTGGGAAAGGCCACAGTGCGGATGCTATCAACAGTGAGGGGAACCTCCTCCCTCGGAAATAGTGTCTACTGATTGATCCCACAAGTTCGCATGAACACGTGAACCCATGAGATGTTAGCTGGTGGCATGGCTTGTCAGGAAAAGCCCAACCTCGAGCCTCAATTCATCCAACACCTTTTATAGCTTTTGTTCCTGGAGTCATCATAGAATTTTATTTCAAAAGCGGGCCTCATGTGCATGGCCCTCTATAAAGCCTGCCTCTCTACAATAATATCTCGAATCTAAATGGGTTGGAGGGGGTGGAGAGGCTTCCTCGTGGAAGGAACTCTAGGTGGGGTGATGACGTCAAGTCATGGACTTGCAAAAGAACATGAAAGTTAAGAACAGGCCAAAATGCAAATGAAATAGTACATGAAAGTGCAAAGCGATTAGGGATAAAAAAAATAGGGAGAAAGATACAAAACGGGAAAATGGAGTCGTTAAGAGTTTCACTCGCTGAAATGACTAAAAGTGAAGTAAGTTTGCTGCAGTGAATGAATATGACGTAGGTTCGTTGTAGCGAGTGAATCTAGGACTCGAAACTACTCCAGTATCCTATGATCACATGCAACAAAAACTACTCCTAAATGCTAATAAAAATGGAAAACTAGCAAACACTAGGAGTGAACTAAACCAAAACTAACAATACACATATAGTGTCAACAAAGAAGGAGAAATTTCATTAAACTAACCTAAACTAGCCTGAAGAGCAAAGAACAAAGAGGAAAGAACAAACGCAAGCAAAGCAAAAGAAACTGAAAAGAGAAAGAAGAAAAGGAAGTAAAGAGATTACTGAGAATGCTCGTGTTATGCATGTCCAGAAGGTGTAGTGATGAGGTGCAGGAAAAACTAGTGTGCATGTGCGAGTGAATGCTGTGTTGAGCGAGGAAAGTGGGTGATGGAAGGGGAAAATGGAAGGGAGAGAAGGCGTTTCAGGAAGAGAAGAGAAAGTAAGGAAGAAGGCATCCGTTCAAAGGAAGTTGGAGGCAGGGCTTACCTGAGCATTAGCCTAACCTCGCCTAGGAACCTCGTTTAAGTAAGAGTGGCGTAGTGAAATATGTAACGTTCCATGTACGCGTACCCCCGGATTTAATTACTTTAGTATTATTATTATTATTATTATTATTATTATTATTATTATTATTGGGTTACTACAGTGAGGTGATACTTTGATTCCTCTTTCAAAAAGCATGTTTGCTAGAGCAAGCAACGCCCGTTGGAGCGAGCTCTAGAGTGCCTAGGAACTCTAGAATTGTTTATCTAAGTTTTCTAGGTCCTTTTCTCCATTCTATGCAAGCTAATTACAAGTTAATAATGTGAAAATACACTTGAAAATCAAGATATTAAACAGAAAAAAAAAAAGAATAAAAAGAATAACGGGTTGTCTTCCATTAATAAGTCGACCTTCATGGTGCGTAAACGGCTTCAACCAACACCACTTCTACCTGAACCCCTTGTGTTAGGGCTACAAATTGCTATTTCTAGTGCTAAGGATAGATTCAGATGTTTAATGGGCCAAAATGACCAAATATGTGAAGGCGTCAGTTTATCTAGCGCTGCTAACTTATGAACCTTGAAAAGCGGTTTTTATCAGATATAGCTCACGGTGAGCATGCAATATCCATTCCACCAAATACAACATAATAAAAACATTAACTACTATACTATTGTAATTTCAGTTCATTGCGTAGCAGCATCATTGTCCTCTGCTTAACCTTAGGCAACACAAAAACACAAACATAAAAGGTTAGAATTATACAATTCTAATAGGACAACACTTACTACACAATCATAATGTCATCATCATTGCCCAGCCACTTCGGTTTATCAAGAAAATATGATCATGCAATATAGACTAAGGATTCATTTTAAAGTTCTAAAATTGTCTTTAAGTGGGTAGCTTTTAATAATCAATCACTTAGTGCACATATATCATGAAGCTCAAATACATAGTAAGTAATTCTAATTAGATTAGATATGATATTATTATGCATATGCTAACTGTAGCAAAATTATCCCAAATAACCTGGTTTCACTTATAGCCATAGAAATCAAATCAATGTATTTTTCTCTTTTATCGACATAGGAAAGACTTAGTTTATACCCGTGTATTTCCTGGACAACTCCACAGATAGTTTATACCAATTGGTATTTATAGTGGATCACACTATACAAGGGAATAGGCGCCTATTAGGATGAAGCTCATTCCTATACGTGATCATCGACCTTCATTTTTTTTTTTTTAGGAATCACACACAGATCTATTCCTAGCCGATCTACTGACTCAAAATAAATTTGGGGAAGTTCCTTTTTGCCTTCCCCTCATTCAATCTAAGTCTTATTTTTGTTTTATCCATATGTCAAAACATGCACGATTGAAATTTATACATTCTCTTTTCTTTTTCCAAATGCATGCATAAAGCACATGTAGGGATTCATTCACAATACAATTTCAATCATGCCTCATAAACCACTCTTTACTTCCTCTAGCATGCATTTATATGTCACAAATCACATGGCCAAATAGTTAACATCAAGTATTCATGTCATACTGAAAATAAAAATGTCATTATTTCATCAATTCAAAGCATTGTGGCATTTCCAGTATGCATTTTACACCATTGTAGCACGAATTTATTTGCTTACCAAATAATCAATTCAAAGGCTATAAAAATTACGTAAAACACTTGAATGCGTCCATAAGGTTCCATAAAAATTTCAAAACAAAAAGAGTTCTGTAACTATGTGAAAAAAATTAGACAAGTTTGGTGTTCAGAAACCACTAACCTCAGGTGAACCGAAATCTCATAATTTTTAACCCTAGCAAATGATTGAATAAATTCAAAATAAAAATCACAGTTATACTTCAAGATGTTGCCAACACTCTATAAAAATTTCAAGGAAAAATCAATCATTTGTTATGTTAAAAAAATTCAAATGTAGCTTCAAAACTAGAAATTCAAGCAGTACATATATAGTCTCGGTTCATGATTTTTTTTAGGCAGTTAGAGTCTTTATCATGCTCCACAAAATTCAGAGTTTCCTTAGGATGTTATCTTCAACATATATTTTTATAGCTCATGAAAATGCCCACAATGAAAATTCGTGAACGATCTCTACCCAGGAGAAATCCAAAAATCTAGCGGCATAGTCCAAAATTTCTTTTGACAAAAATGATTTTTAACATCATCCAAACACTCCGCCAAAATTAACACATCAATATCAATACATTATCAACCAATACAACAAAAACATCAAATTAAATCAATAGTTAAAATAGAAAAATGGATTTGAAAGCAAAAGAGGTTTAAAATGCCCTACTTGACTCTTGAAAGCTTTTGCTTTTGTGCTTGGCCTTTGCTTGTGCTTCTACACCCAATTTTTGATCCAAGCCAATCAAAACCTCCTCTAAATCAGTAAGAACAATAGCTAGAAGTGATGATGAGGTAAGGTGAGGATTCTCTATAGAGAGTTGAGTTAGGGATTACAAGAGGTAGGTTGTAGTTTGGGATTTGGTTATGAAATTTTTGATGTTGTGGCATGAATTTCTAGTTGATTTATGATACTTTGGTGAAGAATAAAAAGTGAGGAGGCTGTTCTTGGGAGCTTGGCCAAACTGGGAGGAAGAAAATGAGGAATTGTGTTCTTCATTTAACTTATAAGATGTCTTATAAGTTTTCCCGACAAAAAATTATTTACTTGAAATAAAAATTATAATTTTGTATGGCTATTATTGATTCTTGGCTAAATACAATGGTGTGGATTCACTCTAACCACACACTTGTATAGTTAGGTAGCAAACTTGTACTGCAAGTTCCATTTGGTACAAAAAACTGCACATTGATATTTTACTAAAATGGTAAAATATCATATCCGTAATCAAACATTATCCTAAAATGAATTCTAATATAAAATTCTTATTCCTAACTATTTCTAACCTCAACCCTCTCTTTCTCTCCAGCATTTCCTGTTGGATCTGGGTTTTGGCGTCAGGGCCTGCGGGGCCCATAAAGTACTATTTATCTTAGCCGTAATTTTTTTAACAACTCCATTGGGTCATCCTCATCATTGCTAAACTGTCAAATTTTTGAAATTATGAATAATAAAGTTCAAATTAATTTTTTAAAAATTTTTAGAGTGTTATATTACCAGACTTTAAACGAATTTTGCCCTCAAAATTCATTTGAAAACAATTTCAAAAGATAATTTCATAAGTCAAACAAGGAATCAACACACAGGGACAAAAGGCAACAATCGAATCCTAGACGTCCTACCTCGGATTAGATTATTAAGTGGTGAGGTCCTCTGAGCTTGTAGTGCCCTGATGGTGGCTCTCAACAGGCTTTGGATATCTTTCTACACTCCAGATCTTATATCCAATTTACACAACAGTAGCATACGTATTGCCCTGCAAAACAAGGTCCGCTCCATGATTCTTTCCATATTTTGGGCAATCTTACCACAAGGTTGACTTTGGCAACTGTTTGTTTTCATATGGGATGGCTGGAACGCTTCTTTGGGGCAAGCCTCCTCAAAACTTTGGTCTTCAAGTGCCAATCTTTTGTTAAAAGTGTCCTTAGTAGATTTCGCAATTGCAGCTTCTTGTCGGAGTCCTCTACACATCGGCACTTGTTTACTAAGGTTGCATAATCCCGAATTTCTAAGAGACCCACAACAACTTCAATGTCTTCACATATACCTCCATCATACTTCATGTATTTCCAAGCTTTATCAGGATTGTGTTGGTAGATAGTGGAAAACTTACAAAGTTCTTCGAACTTGGCCGTATATTCTGCTATATTTAGGGACCCTTGCTTAAGTGCCATGACTTCCAGCTCCTTTGCATTCCTTACCAAAAGAGGAAATACTTGTGGTGGAAAGCTTCCTTGAAGATATCCCAAGTAACTTTAATTTGGGATGCTTCAAATAATCCCTTGGTGCCAACCCACTAGAATTCGGCATCTGCTTCTAGCATATAGGCAGCAAAAGCCACCTTTTGGATCTCTATAGAAGGAAGAACTGAGAAAATTTTCTCCATGGCCTTAATCCATTCTTTTGCTTTACTTAGGTTGAAGACTCCTCAAAGGCAGGGGGTTTACTTTTCTAACTCTTAACTTTTGGTATTCTATGTCCACTTCTACTCCTCCAAGATTCCTAACTAGATTTCCTTCGGCATGTCGATCCAACCTTTTCATCATCCTCTGGCTGCGTGTTCTCTCATAGCCGCCCCATTTCATAAAAGGTGTACATCATACCAGGCTACGTCTCCAGGACCATTCCTAGTACGCCGATTTGAGGTCATCGATTCCTATCACACTAAACAAGAATTATAGAGTTGATCAAGCTCAATACCAAGCTAAGTGTGGCAACAACCCACAACATTGCAACCAGGTCATACACATATATAAAATTATAATGCATGACATCTACTAAGGAAACATAGCCAGTCCATTCCTCAAGGTTCTACAAAGATGACTGCTTATACCATAATGTAACATCTTACCAAGTACAACCTCATCCTTAAGTCATAACATCATACTCGAGAGTTGTTACTTATTAATTAGCGGACCTTTCTTAAATATCTATAGCAAGCTCGATTAACATGTGTAATAACTAAGCACAATTCTATTAAAATATATAACAAAGGAATACAACATTTTTAACACCCTAATTTTCTTTAGAAATTAATTGAGACTTTTTAATGAGAATATAAAGATTTTGACAAATGTAGTAATGATGAGAACGACTCTAGGAAAGAACCCCAAAAAAAAAGTAAATAGTGCTTTGCGAGCCCCACAGGTCCAGGGCATGAAACCCTGGATTGGAGATCCAGAGATGCCCAAAATTGAGAAAACATAGGGATAAGGTGAGAATAGTGAGAAATGAAAATTTTATACCTAGAATTTAATTTCAAGTAATATTGTTAATTGGTACGGTGTTTACTCGTTCGGTAAAATTTTGATGTGCAATTTCTAACACCGAAATATAGTTTAATTCTTACTATTGGATAAAGTTTATCTTCCTTGGCCAAGTGTAAGGCTAAGATTTAATCTTATAAAGCAAGATTAAATCCTAGCCATTTACATTAGTTTCTTTTATAAGAAATTTGACCTTATATTAAAATAATGATTTTACTTGTTATAAGATAAACTCAAACCACCTAATTTCATTAATTCCTCCCTCCTTGTTTGGCCAGCAACCAAAAAACACAAACCTCCATTCTTGCTTCACAAAAAACCTTACACAACTTGAGCTAAACCTCTAAATCCTTGCAAAAATACTAAACTTCCTTCATTAAACTTAATCCACACATCAATCCTTACAAATTTAACCGATTAGAATCTCAATTTCTCACAAATCCTTACCTTGCTCTCTCACAACTTACTGAGTTAGGAAGGGGTTGAAGTTGAATTGGGAAGCTTTGGAGTGGAAGAAAGCCATCTTGGAGCACCTTGGGACCAAGGGTTTATTAGGTCACTAGAAGTAGGGAGTTTTTTGCCTTTCCTTCTCAAATTTATTATGATGTGTTTTGATTGAGCTAGGTCCAAAATTTCTAATTATATTGGTTGATATTATGTTGATATTGATGCCTTAATTTTTGTGGTGTGTTTAGATGGTGTTAGAAAATGGTTTTTATCAAAAGAAGTTTTGACTAGGCTGGATGTCTAGTTTGGCTCCAGTAGACTCTCGTGAATTTTTAGACCTATTTGTGGTCATGTTTATAAACTGAAAAAAAATATATGTAGAAGCTAACAACTTAAACTACCTACATGAATTTTCGTAAGCATTGGTTTTAAGGTTTACTACCTTAACAAAATCGGACATTGGAATGGGACTGATGCCTTGATTATTGAAACTGAAGTAATAAGATTTTCCAATTTTATTACCATAGAAAATGATTGATTTGACCTTTGAAATTTTTATAGGGAGTGGATAATACATGGAACTATTACTATAAATTTTATTGTGAGTTGGTTCAATCATTTGTTAGGGTTAAAAATTTTGAGAACCCTGGCCTAAGCTTAATAGGTGGTCCCTGACCACTAAATTTGTACAATTTATTTATGGGGTTAGAGAGCTCCATTTGTGTAGACACATTGAAGTGGCATGGAGAATTTTTGGCCCTTGAATCGACCATTTAGTAGGGAAAAGAAATCTTGATACCTAAGCATAAATTCTGCCAACATGCTGAAATTGATTCCAAGCATTGATTTAGTTATATAATGACTTGTAACTCAATTAGTATGTGAATGAATGCATGCTATGGACTTTAAAGATTGATTGATGATAAAAGAATGAGAATTTCATTGTGAAGGAATGCCTACATGTGGCCTATGCATGCATTTGAGAAAGAAGAAAGATACATGATGCAATTGTATGTGAAAAAGAATGTATAAATTTTACTGGTGTATATTCTAACATATGGGAAAACGAGATAGGGCTTATATGGGTGAAAGAGGGAAGGCAACAATAAGGACTTCCCTAGAAACTTTATGAGTCACTAAACGTATCAGCTAGGAATGGAACTGTATGGGATTCGAAATGGAAAAAATAAAGTCCGATGATCACAAATAGGAATGAGCTCATGTCCTCAGTCTATTATCCTTTGTGGAATTTTCCATTACATACACCTCTTGATGTGATATTAAGCCTTCCCTATGTTAATAAAAAGAGAAAAATACACGGAATGGGATTCTATGGTTCCAAATAGCAATGCATAAAGTATTCCTGTGGTTACATTCTAATTTCATATGATGTACATACTTTAGTATTGATACCTATAATTTTACCATGAATATTCTTACATTAATGAATTTATTGTTGATTTTCTGATCGTATCTAAGGGATTACCTCCTGAGAATTGTATAGTATTCTCACCCTTAAGTTCCATGTACTTGTGTGGCTCAGATTTCAGCAGAGGCCATCAATAGTATTCTTCCTTTACTCGCCAAGTGGGTGTGACATTATGACCCAGCACTTAACTCACTGTATGCTGGAGGTCACTCACTCCATGTGTATGTACTTTGGCCGTTCCTTAGTGCTCTCATTTTTACTAGGAGTTTGACCCGCTTCTCCTACAACGGTGTACCCCTTCATATGATATACCCAGAGGTATTTGAGGTTTCGATTGCTCCAGGACCCTCCGCAGATGCACTCGCCTCATCATCATTATCTTTATACTCGGACCCACTCGAGGGTCCAATGCCTCCAAGAGGCAAGGCTATCATACCGATGGCCAATAGCTTCCTATAGGAGGACGCGAGGTTTCCAGGGACTCTTGGCTTGTACATAGTAGTAGTGTAGCGTTAGGACTGCACCTCCACGATGTACTACTAGGTGCCTTCAGGTTCATTTGTATCTATATGTGATTTTTTTTTTTGTTGGACCGATACTCGGCAAACTAGGTTGTAGGCGATGGCTAGTCCTTTTCCACGGAGACCTGGCTAGCTTAGGAGTAGACTAACTCATTTGCTATTATGATGTATCTATTGTACACTTAGAAATTATGTTCATATATGTGAATACAAGCTTTACAATATGCACGCCTAACTTGCTTTATTTCACTATATTTCGCCTAGTATAAACTAAGAATATAAGTAATACTCTAATTACTATGTTAACACTTAAGTAAAATATGGTAATTGAAGGGCGTTACAACATTTATTGAATACATGGTTGAGTACAAAGGAAGCTCCTCATCAGCTTTAATACATATCTGTCTCTAATATAGTTACGTACATATCCATTCCACTAAATACAACATAATAAAAGCATTAACTACTATACTATTGTTTCAGTTCATTCCATAACGCATCATAGTCCTCCTGGCTTACCTAGAGGCGACACGGAAACACAAACACATAGGGGTGAAAATTATACAATTCTCAGGAGAACAACACCCCAGTTACACAATCATAATGTCATCGTCAAACCTCCAGCCACTTCGAGATTATGATGTATCTATTGTATACTTAGAGATTATGTTCATATATGTGAATATGAGCTTTACAATATGCACGCTTAACTTGCTTTATTTCACTATATTTTGCCTAGTATAAACTAAGAATATAAAGTAATACTCTAATTATTATGTTAACACTCGAGAAAAATATGGTAATTAGGGGCATTACAACAATTATTGAATACATGGTTGAGTACAAAAGGAAGCTCCTCTATGAGCTTTAGTACATATATGTTCTCTAATATAGTTACATACATATCCATTCCACTAAATACAACATAATAAAAGCATTAACTACTACACTATTGCAATTTGGAGTTCATTTCCATAGCGGCATCATAGTCCTCTAGCTTAACCTGGAGGCGACACGGAAACACAAACACATAGGGGTGAGAATTATACAATTCTCAGTAGGACAATACCCAGTTACACAATCATAAATGTCATCGTCATCGCTACAACTATTTCAGTTTATCAAGAAAATGTGATCACGCAATATAGACTAAGGATTCATTTTAAAGTTCTAAAATTGTCTCTCCAAAGTAGATAGCTTTTAACAATCAATCACTTAGTGCACATATATCATGAAGCTCAAATACATAGTAAGTAATTCTAATTTATAGATTACATATGATATTATTATGCATATGCTAACTGTAGTGAAATTATCCCAAAGTAAATTGGTTTCACTTATAGCCATAAAAATCAAATTAGTGCATTTTCTCTTTTTATCGACACAAGAAAGACTTAGTTTATACCCAATGCGTATTTACTTGGACAACTCCACAATAGATAGTTTATACCAAATGATATTTATACTAGATCACACCACACAACGGCAATAGACCGCTTATCAAGACTGAGCTTATTCCTATACGTGATCATCAGACTTCATTTTTTCCATTTTCGAATCACACATAGATCTATTCATAGCCGATACATCTACCGACTCAAAATAAATTTGGGGAAGTTCCTTTTTTTGCTTTCCCCACATTCAATTTAAGTCTTGTTTCTATTTTGTTCATATGTCAGAACATGCACGATTGAAATTTATACATTCTTTTTTCTTTTTCCAAATGCATGCATAAAGCACATGTAGGCATTCATTCACAATACAATTTCAATCATGCCTCATAAACCACTCTTCACTTCCTCTAGCATGCATTTATATGTCAAAAGTCACATGGCCAAATAGTTAACATCAAGTATTAATGTCATACCAAAAACCAAAAATGCCATTATTTCATCAATTCAAAGCATTGTTGCATTTCCAGCATAATGGCAAATTTTACACCATTGTAGCACTAATCTATTTGCTCATCAAACAATCAATTCAAAGGCTATAAAAATTACCTAAGACACTTAAATGTGCCCACAAGGTTCCATAAAAATTTCAACAAAACGTGTTCTCTAACTATGTTACACAAATTAGACAAGTTTGGTGCTTGAAAACCACTCAACCTCAGCTTAAAACTGAAATCTCATAATTTTTAACCCTAGCAAATGATTGAATAAATTCGAAGAAAAATCACAGTTATAATTCAAGATGTTATCAACATTCTATAAAAATTTTAAAGAAAAAATCAATCATTTTCTACGTTAAAACAATTAGCAAAATTCGTAGCTTCAAAACCAGAAATTCAGCAGCACATATATAGTTCTGTTATGATTTTTTTCAGGCAATTAGAGTCTTTATCATGCTCCACAAAAATTCTCATAGTTTCCATCAACGTATATTTTTTATACCTCATGAAATACCACAATTGCACCAGAAAATTAGTGAACAATCCCTGCCCAGGAGAAATCGAAATTCAGAAGGCATAGTCCAAAATTTCTTTTGACAAAATGATTTTTAACATCATCCAAACACTCCACCAAAATTAACACATCAATATAAATATATTACCAACCAATACAACCAAAAACATCAAATTAAATCAGTACTTAAGAAAGCAAAAGAGGTTTAAAATGCCCTACTTGGCTCTTGAAAGCTCTTGCTTTTGTGCTTGGCCTTTGCTTGTGCTTCTACACCCAATTTTTGATCCAAGCAAATTAAAACCTCCTCTAAATCAGTAAGAACAATAGCTAAAAGTGATGGTGAGGTGAGGTGAGGATTCTTTATAGAGAGTTGAGTTAGGGATTACAGAGGTAGGTTGTAGTTTGGGCTTCGGTTATGAATTTTTTGATGTTGTAGCATGAATTTCTAGTTGATTTATGATACTTTGGTGAAGAACAAGTGAGGAGGCTGTTCTTGGGAGCTGGCCGAACATGGGAGGAAGAAAATGAGGAATTGTGTTCTTCATTTAACTTATAAAATGTCTTATAAGTTTTCCACCACAAAAAATTATTTACTTGAAATAAAAATTATAATTTTGTGTGGCTATTATTCGATTGGCTAAAGACAATGGTGTGGCTTTACTCTAACCACACACTTGTCTAGTTAGGTAGCAAACTGGCACTGGAGTTTCATTTGGTGCAACAAACTGCATTTTGATATTTTACCGAATGGGTAAAATATCATACCCGGTAATCAAACATTACTCAAAAATTAATTCTAGATATAAAATTCTTATTCTTGACTATTTCTACCTCAACCCTCTCTTTTATCAGTCCCTCATTTTCTGGTCCCTAGACTGGGACTTTTGACTTGCGATAGGCCTATAGGGGTCCGCAATGTTACCATTCATCGGCCTTAATTTATTTTTTTTAAAAAGTCCGTTGGGTCATCCTCATCATTGCTAAACCTTAGATTTTTAAATTATGACTAATAAAGCTCAAATTAATTTTTAAATAATTTTTAGGGTGTTATACAAAGCACCACTAGATGCATTGATCATACTCTAAGCCATAGGCATCAAACCCTCATAGAAATCCTGGATAAGAAGCGCTAGGATCCGGTAATGAGGGCAGCCTGGCACATTGTAACACCTAATATTTAACCCAACACGCCTAGGAGGTATTAAGATTAATTATTAGTTATTACTTCTTCTTAAATTCGTTTGTAAAATTATCAGCCAAAAATACAGGTAAACATTTTTTTTTAAACACATAAACCAAAATGCGAGCCGTCGAATACCAGGATGAGCGAAATGTACAAAGAAAATTAAACATACAATTGAAAGCAATAAAGAACACATTCATTCATAAAAGCAAATGCCATAATATATTAAGAAACATAGTTTGATACATCATCTAAAATATAAAAGCATAAAGTCATACCCACATAAGAATGGAGAGCTTGCAGGATGTAAAACATAATGCAGTAAAGTAAGCATAACAACAAGTACAAGGGGAGCCCCAAAAGATCAAACCCCAGCTATAGCTACCCCTTCCTCGACCTATGGTGACGTTGATCCTCTAGCGATGGGGAGATGTGTCCCACGACTGCTCCAGTTCCTCCCGTGGCCCAATGAAGAGGGGGCGTGGGCATGTGGAGCGGGGACAACATGGCCTCCTCCTGACGGGGCGCCTCTCAAGCTGTCGCACTCGCCTTGCCAGTCTCGGCTGGTAACATGTCCTTACTACCCCTACTCACGTCCATGGGGTCCGAGGGGAGAGACCCTCTCCAGAGATGGCAGGAGGAAGTCTCCTAGAGTCGAATGCCTAAGGTATGAGCGGACGTACTCCGGGAGTCTCAATACTGAGGCATGATGGAAGGCGATGAGTCTGCTCATTGTGGGGTCGGGATCCCTCGAAGATCATGTCACGCCATACGGTGAGGAGGAGTGAAACGAAAGCCTAAAATTGGACGCGTGACGTGCGTCCATGTACGTAAAAAATACAAACAGCACAGCGACCTTCAAAATGATATGACGATGCTAAGGGTCGGAGTGCACCTCCCAATCGGTGATCAAATGAAGATCACAAGCGACGTCATTGAAGTCTGAAGACGAACTTAATAAGAAGAAGTAGAAGAGGTGAGATCTTGCTAAAGAATTTAAGGAGGGAATTCTCCCAGACTAATGTCATCGTTACGTCCCAGGAAGGTTTTATTATGAAAAGGTGTAACCTGCAAAGGTTCATTATGGTGGTTTTATAAAAGCAATTATCCAGATCCATGTCTTTTATATGAATCTTAATGCATGTATGCAACATAATGAAAGCATGAATGCATGGCAATACTTTATGCAAACAAACCAATAAAATATGTCATCAATAATTCATCATCATATAAATAGCATGTAACTTCTCATGATCAACCTTTCTCTTTCATAAGCAAGATACTTCACATCTTTTCTTATTTCTCAAACTTTGTGACATCAAGGTATCAAAAATAGTAACCGCAACCCTAAAACTAGACTATGAGCTCATACCTCAACTAGTCGTCACTAGTTCTTACTTATCCTCTTGATAAGCGTAACATAATCACAATAATCTTGACTCCCAGAGTACGGTAGGGGGCCTAAGGATCACCCATCATGGGACTTTTTCCTTCTCCAAACACATCAGCTGGTTAGAGCAAGATGACTTTGTCCGCTTTGGAAGGCTAATGTCGATTCCCTCAATTTTAGCTTCTCCTCACTTAGCAAGGAGAAGTACGTCTGATTTTCAAAATGCATCAGCGGTTAAGACCAATGACATTTTCCGCTTTGGTATGGCTTCACGACCATACCTCCCACGGGTTTACTTTCTCTCACTCCAGCAGAAATGCGTCTCGGCATGTCACATTTAAAATCTTTCTTTTCAAAACTTCTTTTAAGTCCCTCAAATACTAAATTTGACAGCATAACGACCTACACCTAATTTCCAAATTTGAGTCATGCCACATAACTTATTCAACTCATGCCATCTTATTCAATGTCTTAATCAATCAAGGCCATATAAACATTTTCATTCATTTCATCATATGCATCTCAATCATAGCATGCGCATATTATCACATCAATTACGTCATAAGTTCACACAATCTTATGCATATAACATTAATGTTCTCATAAATACACTCGTTCACTCTCTGGTCACTTTCTCACGTTATATCTCCTATCTTGCAATGTCTTATGCTTTGACCTTTACGGGTTTTAATCTTATGCTCTAATTATTCTAATGCTCATTATGGATCTTGATACACCTAGGGGATCGCTACTTATAATTCTCTCTAACATTTTTGCTCACTAACTCTTCCAAACATCATTGCATAAATTAAGCACGATAGTATAATTCGATCACGGGGTTCTAGAATTTACGTCTTTGACCTTTCTAAGTTCTACTTCGTAAGGCTCTATATTAATTCTTAAATTATTAGGATTCCTAACATATCCACTAATTATAAACCATTTTCCTTAAGTTCAATTATGCTGGAAGAATTTACAATTTTTGTGTCTAAGTGTTCTAGAATTCTCATTTTAAGTCCTTTCTAGTTACTTAATCTCTTTCTAACTAAAATCGGTCCTCGTTTCACTCAAACATAATTTTACACATTTTAACTCCATAAAACAGAATTAATATAGTGGCCAACAAGGCAGAACCCAAAAATGTACATCATACATAATCACATAAATTCATGATTGTAAGTGCATATAAGTTGCTAGTTTTGGGACAATTTTAAGGAACAAATAGTGGTTTAGTAACGATTACATGGGCCTGGTAAATCGATTATAGAACCTAAATTTTGTTTGGGTTAAAGGAAACATCAGGAATCAATCATAGGATGATAATCGATTACTTAGGCTAAACTATTTCTGAAAATGAAGACATAGGTAATCGACTACATGAATAGTAATCGATTACAAGAGTTAAAAACCATTATGGACATGAGGAACACCCTCGGTAACGATTATGAGAAATAAATCCTTCGAATGACCACTCTGGTAATCAATTACAAGCTGGTAATCGATTACTAGAATTGGATTGAGAACATGATTTCTGACACGTCTAAGCATCTTAAACACCATGAGACCTCATAGAACATCTTTCTGAATATTTCCTTGAAAATATTCTATATTTTACAAAATCAAAACCATCATTATATTATGACTAAAACATATCCACTTGTCATGGTTAAAATTCCATTTGAAGATACTGGGCAAGTCTTTGAGCTCTAGAGTATTTAGGTGATAACATAAACATAAACATGCTATGCACTTTATTTTACTCTTCATTATAAAGTAAAATGAGAGCATAAAATAAATATGAGATGCAACCTCATTATTATCTTTAAAGATTAAGTGATGACTTGAAATATAAACATGAAATGCAAGCTTGGAAATTTAAACATGAAATGCAAGTTCATTTATTTATTCTTGAGAGCTTAGTGATGGCATCAAAATAAACATGATATGCAAGGCATAAATTTAAATATGAATGCAAACTTTTTATCTTAACTAGAGCTCTTATAAGATTTTAGAGGAACATAATAACCTTAACCCAACATGTATCTTAACAACATAAATGAGCTTTAGAGTTCTTAGCACCAAGTCTTTTCAAAGAAGTCTTTGGTTTGAACTTCATCATCAAGCTCAGGAAAATGGACTAAGAAATAAACATCAACATTTATCAAGGCAAACATAAAGGACTACTCATATTCTTCATTTTATTGCTCATGGGCTTCAATCTAAAGAACTCTTAGAACGGCAGATGAACTTTAAGATTGGCAAGGGTAAGCTTAGAGCTCTTTGAAAACATATGATTAATTTTCTTAACAAAACTTTTAGTGATCTACTTAACATTTTTATCAAACTTTGTACAAAGAAAGGAATAAAATCTGAAATCTTTGAGCAAGGAAAAGGAAAAAGTTGAAGTATATATGGTCCAAGACCAAGTTTTCAAGCTTTAGAGGTTTCTCACATAGCACCAAGACCATTATCTTGAAACCTCATCATCAAGCCAAAGTTTTCTCAAGAAAGGGCCCTAAGGCCAAAATGAAAGGAAAGAAGAGCTTTGAAAACTCAAGAGAAAACTAGAACTTTCCTTAAAGAAAGCAAACAAAACTTGGAAAATAAACCCCTACCTAATGAAGTCTTGAATGAAATGAAAGAAAGCTTGATCCTTTGAGATGAGAAGAGAAATAAAATCTTCCTTAGAGCTTGAAGAGGAAGTTTTCAGCCAAGAGGGAAAAGAGAAGAAGAGAGGTTGTGTTTAGGAGAATGAGGAAGGAAAAAAGGCTTCTTTGATCTTTGAGGAGAAACTCAAAGTTTGCAATACGTGTAAAATTTCAAAGGGCTTTCAACCTTGCATATTAGAGAAATGAAACTCATGGATGGCCTAAAGAGGAGGAGGCAGTGGCTACTTTAGAGGAAAAAGGAGAGAAGAAATATCTTTGATTGGCATGGTTGAGAGTATGGGCATGGCATGGTGAGGTATAGGTTTGGGTATGGCTTAAGGCATGGGCTTTGGAGTGAAACAAAATCAACATGTGGCATAAATAGGAGGCATGAATTTTCAACCAGGATTTCAACTAAGGGGAGGAAAAGAAATTGTTCATGTAATTGTGGTTTAATGATGTGTTTAGGTGTTTCTTTGATTAAGGTTTTGATTAGGAGTTTGTAAGAAAGTGTTTATGAGGTAATGGTTAATTAAGGTTGTCAAGACTTGATTTAGGGAATGGTCTTGCTAGATTAACAATTAAAAATCATTTTCTAGTCAAATTAAATCATAGATACAATTCCTTGATTTAAGGAATTAGAGAAAAATTACAATTCAAGATTCCATGACTAGGAATCTTGAATAAAGAATGAAATTATATTTAACTAAGCAATCTTAGGTTCTAATTAACCTTAATAAATTATTTTGACTCTAGATTAATTATCGAAATAAATTAATCTTCGATTAGAGCCTAATATTGCTTAAGTTTGGTTAATTACATCATTAGACTCACTATACACTTGTTTTTTAAAGTAAAATGGTAATTTTGTACTAAACTTGCTTGGGACCTTCAGGGCCTAACTAACTATCAAAAACCACTCAAAAACATCATTTCGAACTTTCTAGAAAA